>PVIA01007924.1:0-77430 GCA_004024845.1 Tonatia bakeri
CTAATTGCTTTAATTATATCTCATATGTAGTATTTCATTATTTTAGGAATTCTAAAATATGATTGGTTTGATTTTTTTCACCCAAATATTGTTTTACAAGCAGTTACTAAATTTCCAGTAAGTCCATTCGTCTTTGTTACTTGCTCTGTATTGTACTGAAGTCAGACAATGTCAATTTGTTATGTCTACTTGTACAAAATTGGGTTTAATTTACTTCTAGTAAATGGTCAATATTCATGACCATTCTATTTCTTCTCACATATTCAATATTGTTTGTATAGTCATGTTTGATATGTTAACAAAACTGATCATTATTATATCCTCTTTTAAGTCAGACCATTTGTCTGTGAATTTTTTTACCTAATTTAATGCTTTCTGACCTGAATTATATGTTTTCAGATATTAAAATCCCAGCCCCTATTTATTACTGTTTGCATACTGTAATATACTTGCTTATCTCTTATTTTATGCCCTTCTGAACCACTTTGGTTTAGGTTTAACTCTTATATAACATAGAGTTGGAACTTGTTTTGTGAGCCACCTGAAATTATTTTCTATTAATCGAAGTGTTAGACCCAGTTATACTTATTTGACTGATATTTTGGTCTCAGCTCTGTCATTTTTTTAAAAAAATAATATTCATTCCCTCTTCTTCTATGTACTCTTTTCTCACTTTATCTTCATTCAGATAGCTGTATGAATATATATCTTTTGGCACATAGGATAGACTATGCATCTTTTTGTTTTAGTTGTATCTTTGTAATAATATTTTTATATAATTTCTTTAGTTCCCTTTTTTATTAGGACTTTCACTAGTTTGTCAGACTTAAATATTTTTGGCTTTCTTGTGTTACATGTATATGGTATTCAAAGACTTTATTCCTCTTTTTTTCTCTCACATTCCAGTTTTAAGAGTTATGCTTTTTTCTTTTTATTAAAGTTATTGGGGTGACATTGGTTAATAAGATTATGTAATTTTCAAGTATACATTTCTATAATACCAGGTGTTCATATTACATTTTGTGCTCATCACCCAAAATAGAATAACCCTCCATCACCATGTATTTGACACCCATTACCCTTTACTACTCTCCCTACCCCCTTTCCCTCTGGTAACCATCGTGCTGTTGTCTGTGTCTATGAGTTTTTGTCTGTTTATTTGTTGCTTTCAGTTTTGTATTCCACATGTGAGTGAAATCATATAGTGATTAACTTTTTCTGTCTGTCTTACTTCCCTTAGCATAATATTCTCAACGTTCATCTATGTTGTTGCAAATGGAAGAATTTCATCTTTTCTTATGGCTGAGCTGTATATATGTACCACATCTTTATCCAATCATCTGTCGAATGACACTTCAGTACTTTTCCTGTCTTGGCCACCATGAATAATGCTGCAATGAACCATATATATATGCATATATATATATATATATGCTGCATATATCTGTGTGAATAAATATTTTCTATTTTGGGGGTAGATACCGAGAAGAGAGATTGCTGCATCATATGGTAACTCTGTTCTTAAATTTTGAAGGAAACTCCATGCTGGTTTCCGTGGTGGCCAGGCCAGCTTACATTCTCAGCAGCAGTGACTGAGGGTTCCTTTTTCTCTCAACCTCCCCAGCACTTGTTGTTACCTGTCTTGTTGATAACAGCCGATACCTCAGGTGTGAGATGTTATCTCATTGCAGTTTTGATTTTTATTTCCCTAATAGCTAGTGAAGTTGAGTATCTTTTTATATAACTGTTAACCATTTGTATGTCTTCTAGGGAGATGTGTCTGTTCAGGTCCTTTGCTCATGACTTAATTGGATTGTTTAGTGTTAAGTTGTATGAGTTCTTTATATATTTTGGATATTAACCCCTGTTGGAGCTGTTGTTTACAAATATCTTCTCCTTTTGGTTGGTTGCCTTTTTGTTTTGTTGGTAGTTTCTTTTGCTGTGCAGAAGCTTTTTAGTGTGATATAGTCCCATTCATTTATTTATGCCTTTACTTCCCTTGCCTTTGGGGTCAAATCCATAAAATCTTCTGTATGACCAAGGTCCATAAGTTTAGTACTTATATTTTCTTCTATGTAATTTATTGTTTCAGGTCTTATATTTAGGTATTTGATCCATTTTCAGTTAATTTTTTGTATATGGGGATGAACAGCAGTTCAGTTTAATTCTTTTGCATGTGGCTTTCCAATTTTTCCAGCACCATTTATAAAACAGGTTTCTTTTCTCTGTTGTATGTTTTTGGCTCCTTCTTTGAAAATTTTGTGTTATTTCTTTTTTTGGGGGTGGGGCGGAGAATATAACATTTGCATTTCCCCTCTATCTTTACCCACTTTTGAGTTAGATATAAAATTAAATATTTAGTGCTTTTTACCAATGACTTGTCAGTTTCTTCAATCATCTTTTAAATGAAAAATGTTTTTCTACTAGTAACTTTCATAAAAAGAATGCCTGAGAAAATATTCACAGATTCTTAAGGATTTGTAACTATTTTATTCCTACATCCTGACATTGCAAAGAGAATTGGACTAAATATAAAATCTTTAGATGATAATTTTTATTTAGTTTCTTGAAAATAGTTCTCTATTGTAGTATTGTTTTCCATGGCTTTCTGATCAGTCTAACTTCAACATAGTTTTTTATTTTTCATTTTTAAGTGAGTGTACTTTTTTGTCTGTAGCCCACGGAATTTTCTGTTTATCTTTAAAGTCCAATAACTGGACTAGGAAATGTCTAAGAGTTGATAATTCAGGTTTTCTATCAGGAACCTTTTCTTGAATTATGGTCTTAAATGTTGGTTCTCTTTCTAACATTCCATATTTTGTTTTTCTTTTTCATAGACTCCAGTTATACATATGATAAGATCTTCTTTGACTCTTTATCACTCTCACTGGACTATTTCAATTTTTTATTTATTTTGGTTTTATTTTCTTTGCTCTTTTTATTCCTATTAACTATAGTACTCCTATTGAACTTCCAGTTGTACTTATTTCCCTTGAGCTTCTTGTGACCTTTTTTTCTTCTGAGATGACCTTGTTTATTTGTTTATTTATCTATTTATTTACTTTAGACTCAGCTCTCATTTCACATATCTCCTGGTTCTGAGTTTTCAAATTTATGATTTGTGGCATTTATACTTGTTCTACTGGTTGTTACTAACAGTCATATTGTGAGACCCTCTCTTCAACTGCTTGCTACCTTTTTTTGTCATTTAATCAAGGGAAACCCTTTTCTATATTTCCTGCCCCATTTCCCAAAACCCAGAAACAGTTTTCCCCAGGCTCTCTCCTCTAGTCCTTCACATACTCCCACCATTTTTCTTCTCATTTCACTTCCCAGTAGTCAGTGCTCTGATATGCTAGGATTAAGTCCTATTATCAGGTTTATCTATTCACTGAGTTTCTTTCCTTACAAGGATCAATTCTAAATGATGTAGCTCTATTCCTCTATGTGAATCCTATGCATCACTTGCCTTCTGTGCAATTAACACCTGACTTGCCACAAATGCATGTACTCTACATCCAACTCTGATGGCCTCTCTCTTTTATTTGCCGACTTAGAGATAACTTGAAATTCTAGCATTCTTTGTCTTCTAGCTATTTGTAATTATGTACTCTAGGGTATTTTATTTATTATTTATAGTTAGCCTGTATGATACTTTTGATGATATATGGGTAAGATTTAAAATTAGGGAGCCATTATTTTTTTCAGAATCCTTCTTCATGAGGAGGTTCTAAGTTAATGAGGATATTTAGTTTAGTTATTTTGTTTACTATATTAAATTGTGAATTGGTGATTAACTTGAGTATAATAATAATGATGATGATAACAAGAAAATAGAGACTTATTTTTAAACTTTACACAGTGCTTCAAGGCATTTTTTCATTTCTTCTCTTCATATTTTTAAATAGGTATTTAAAAAGGCTGAGAGCTAGTGCTATTATCATGATTCCCAAACTTCAGATAAAGTCAGTAGAATCAATGATACGCTCTATGATCTAACTTAATATGATCCATTAGGTGTGTTACACAGCACATTACAGCTTGTCAGAGAAAATTTAAAAGAAGGAAAAGTAAGCCATGCTAGCCAGGGAGAAATTCTCACTTTGTAACAATTTTTTGACATTGTAATTGAATTGGCATTTCATCTAACTTCAATATATTTGGTTAAATAGATAATTTATCATATTTTTGACTCTTTTTGGTCTCTCCCTCAATACTATTTTATAAGATGTTGGCATCTAGAAATATTGGTGAATGCATCTTTAATTATTACTCCAAAGTTATCATGGCATTTATGTGGTTAAGATGTAATTCAACTGCCTTTTCAACAAAAACTAAGTATCTCAGATTTAAGAAATATATGTTAAGAGTGGATGTCATCAATTAAAACGTCTTGCCATCTCTTGTGGAGACAGGTAAATCCAGTAAAAGAGATAAGCTTATTTCTCTTTGTCACTACATGGACATTCACTATTAATTTTAAATATTTTGTCCAAGAGGAGTTAGTAACCCAAAACTTTGAGGCATGTAATACTTATCAAAGGGAATTATATTTAAAATATGCATTCAAATTTTCTCTGAAACCTATGCGAAGTATTAGATGTCAGCCATATCTCAGTTCAGTGAGGCATAATTAGTTTGAATCCATTGACACTTGGATATAAAGAATATTATATTTGGTCTCTCTTTCAAAAACTAAGAATTGAAGGAATACAGTTAGAATGTTCTAACTTTTTACAATTAATGTTTAAAGTTTAAAAGGTATCTGGATGTACAGAGAATTATAAGGAAAGAATTTACTAAACTGATATCTATTCCTGAGAAAGCTACTGACTGTTGACCGAGGTTGTATTTTCTTCACCCCTGGTTAATTGTGACATGACTGGAAAAGTTGTTCCTCTGTGTTTCTTCATTTAACCCAGGGGTTTTAACCAGAAAAGTATATTATAGTTACCTATGAAGATTTAAAAAATATATGTGGAAAATTAGAAAAATAGTTTGGAAAGCAATATCACTGTCAAAATACAAATCATGCAGGCCCTGGAACCTAGCAGTTATATTTCTATAAATTTGCATAACAGATATACATGCAGAAGTACACAAGTATATTTGTAGAAAAGTGTTGAGGGCCGCCCTGCCTGGTCTCAGGAAGCTGCAACCCCCTGTGACTTAGGCTGAGTGAGAGACCTCCAGACCAGGAGCCACTAAGGAGACAAAAACTTATTCCCCTGGCATGAACGCTACCTGTTCTGTGCCTGGCCTTTAAATGCTTGATCAGTTTACCAATGACGGGTAAGACTCCTTAATCAAGGGGCAACCTAAGATAGGTACTGACCACATAAAGGTCTGTGAAATAAGACTCATGAGGCTGTGGAAATGAAGGGGCTGTGGAAAGGAAGGGGAGATTGACATCAACCCCTGCCCCCTCTTAGCCTGAGTCTTTGTACTTAAATCCAAGTCTCCTGGCTGCCTCTGTCTCCTGCCCTTCTCAGGGCTAAGCAAACTGCTAAAGAGGCAGCTCAGACCGGAGATGGCGGACCCCTGGGGTAATCAGGCCTGGGACATAGAATATGCAAAATTCTGTGAGATCTGTTTGCTGGAGGATGTGATTAACTTAGAATTTGAAAGCATAGACAGGAAACCTTTGGAACCTGTAGTCCTTTCATATGATAAAACTCCAATCTCTGTCCGGAATCACAACAGGGACTCTATTAGCATCTTTGTAAGTTACCTGTTCCCTTTGATCCCTTCTGCCAGACTTTGAATCCACAAACTATGTCTATTTTCTCAATAAAAACCCACTGGAGTAAAGGAACAGGGCACTCCCCAACTTGGAGAGTGGCCACTACGTTCTTTACTTCCCCACAGAAAACTGCTTCTGTGCATGATTATTTCTCGTGTTTTGGCGAGCCATCTGCAGTGTTTCGCATACACACTGCCGGCCAGGAGAGCACACTTCAGAAAAGTATCTGGAAACTAAAAATGAAATAGCTATTAATAAGAGAGTGGTTGAATGCATAATGGTACAGATATATTAAGAAATAAACTGTTGGTGGGAATGTAGACTGGTTCAGCCACTGTAGAAAATAGTTTGAAATTTTCTTAAAAAACTAAAGGTAGAATTGCCTTTTGATCCAGCAATTCCACTGCTGGGATTATACCCTAAGAACCCTGAAACACAAATTCAAAAGACCCATGCACCCCAATGTTCATAGCAGTGCAACTTACAACAGCCAAGTGCTGAAAACAGCCTAAGTGCCCATGAGTAAATGAGTGGATCAAAAACCTGTGGTACATTACACAATGGAATACTAGACAGCAGAGAGAAAGAATGAATTCCTTCCCTTTGCAACAGCATGGATGGAACTGAAGAGTATTATGCTAAGTGACATAAGCCAGGTGGTGAAAGACAAATGCTATATGATCTCATCTATAAATGGAACCTAATCAACAAAGCAAACAAGTGAGCAAAATAGAACCAGAGACATGGAAATAAAGAAAAAACTGACAGTCACCAGAAGGGAGGGAAGAAGGAGATAAGAGGGGAAATAAGGGGAAGGGTTGTCAAGGAACATGTTTAAAGGACCCATGGACAAAGCCAAAGAGGAATAGGATTAAGGGAGGAAGCTGGGGTGTGGGTAGGGCAGGGGAGAGTAATGCTCGAAAATGGGAACAACTATAATTGAACAAAAAGAAAAAATAGAAAAAGAAAAAAAAGAAGAAATACAATGAAGCTTTCAGTAAGGAGAAAAACCAACATAAAAATATGTTTTCAATTTGTTTTGTGGTAAAACAAGTTGCAAATCAACATACATGCTATAATGCCACATACATAAATATTTATGTATGTAAATATACGCATATGTATATATGCACACACATATAATTACAATATATGGGGTATACACATTAAATAGTAGCAGAATAGGAAGATGAGTTCAGAAGATTTATTTTGTATCTTACATGTTATGCTATTATAAAACAAAGGACATATATTTTACTCTGTAATATCAATAACAATATTTAATGTGAGAGCTTTAACTCAATACCCACAGATTCTATTCTGGTTCAATAACCTGAGGTAGGGCCCAAGAACTTTTACAATTTTAGAAATGCATAGCTGATTTTTATGCATATTACCCTTATTTTCTGAACACGAACTATCTGATGGCAACCCCACTAGCACTGTGTGTCAGAAACAGACATAACACGCACACTGGAATCTCACAGTCTGAAGGAGTGTATTATTCAATTTATTTTCAGTAACAAATCTACCCCAAAATATTTATGATTTACAACAATAGTAAGTTACAACCATCAGAAGGTCAGCTCTGGGACCCAGGCTGAAGGAGCAACAGCTGTCTGGGGTCTCTGCTCTGCTTCACCCAGGTCAAACCCAGAGGTCTTCCTTTGGCTAACAAGACCTACGTAAGTTGTTCACCAGATATGTTACTATCTGTGTATCTCCCCCCACTCCTTCTGCTGTGTTCATTCTGGCTGTTCTTCAAGCACTCCAGATACGTGCATTCCTGCGGCTCCGAAGTGGCTATTTCTTCCACTTAAGGCAATCGTTCATTATTCCAAAGGAAATTCACATTGAGTGAATATTTTATTCTCTGTTATTTAACATTAACTCGTACATTTATTTGAAGTCACTTAGAATATTTGAATTTATAATAGAATGGGTGCTTTTAAAAAATATTTTATTTATTTACTTATAGAGAGAGAGGACAGGAAAGAGAAAGAGAGGGAAAGAAACATCAATGTGTGGTTGCTTCTTGCATGCCCCTGCTGGGGACCTGGCCCACAACCCAGGCATGTGCCCTGACTGGGAATCGAATCAGCAACCGTTTCTTTCTCAGGGCAGCACTAAATCCACTGACTCACACCAGTCAGGGCTAGAATGGGTGCTTTTTAAAACTTAATCAACAAAATGAAATAATTTTCAAAATTTCATTTACTCAAATCCAAAGGAAATTACATTCACATAGTATTGTCCTGACTGATATTTAGGATTCCTGAAGAGTGGTTTTTGGTTTATTCTACAAACATCATTTGAATTTCAAAACTAGCAATGTCTTGCTGCCCAAAAAACAAAAACCAAAAAACTCTTCTTCATTACAGGGGATAATGGGATAGCTGAAAATTGTTTCAGCCTCATGATAAGGAAGGGAGAATCACTTTGTGGTTTTCAATTATGCTAGGTAAGACAGACATGTGAATTCTCGCTGAAATATTCTACATTTTGTAGAGCGTTTGCTTACATTTTGTAAACACATTTCTGGTATAGTTGAATACTTAAGTGCACCTCATTTTGCGTATTATTTCCTATGATATTTACATTACAATAGCAAAGTAAGATACAATCAGAATAGCACAGCGATGTCCCAGATTTCAGTTCATTTTAACAGCACAGGTACTTTATTGGTGGTAGCCATTCTGGCAGGTGTGTGGTCTAGCTCATTGTGGTTTTAATTAGCATCTCTGTGATGACTATGACATCGAACATCTTTTCATACATCTGTTGGCCCCCTGTATGTCCACTTTGGAGAAGTCTCTTTTCACAACCTTTGCCCGGATTGGTTGTTTGTCTTACTCGTGTTGATCTGTATAGAATTTTTTATACATTTTGGAAGTTGAACCCTTATAAGATGTACCATTGGCAAATATGTTCTCTCATATAGTGGGTTCTCTTTTCATTTTTTGATGGCTTCATTAGCTGTGCAGAAGCTTTTAAATTTAAAAAAATATTTTATTGTTTATGCTATTACAGTTGCCCCAATTTTCCCCCTTTGCCACTCCCCACTCCCATAGTCAATCCCCACACCGTTGTCCATGTCCATGAGCCCTTCACACACATTCCTTGATTAATCCCTTCACCTTCTTTTTAACTTGATGTAGTCCCGTTAGTTCATTTTTTTCCTTTGTTTCCCTTGCTCCAGGAGGTAATTGGCAAAAATATTGGCCAATATATCAGAAATTTTACTGCCTATGTTTTCTTCTAGTATTTTTATGGTTTAGTAATGTATATTTAAGTCTTTTATCCATTTTGAGTTTATTCTTGTGTATGGTGATCTAGTTTCATTTTTTGCCTGTACCTATCCAATTTTCCAAACACCATTTATTGAAAGAGACTGTCTTTACTCCATTGTCAACAAAAAGCAAGTTTTGGTAAGTATGTGGAGAAAAGAGAACCCTAATGCACTGTTGGTGGGAATGCAGACTTGTGCAGCCACTGTGGAAAACAGTATGGAATTTCCTCAAAAAAATTAAAAATAGGACTGCCTTTTGACCCAGTGATCCCACTTCTGGGAATATATCCTAAGAATCCTGAGGCACCAATTGAAAAGAATATATACACCCCTGTGTCCATAGTAGCTCTATTTACAAGAGCCAAGATCTAGAAACTGCCTAAGTGTCCATCAGTAGATGAGTAGATAAAAAAGCTGTGGTACATTTACACAATGGAATGTGGTACATTTATACAGCAGAAAAAAAAAGAAGAAACTCTTACCTTTTGCTACATAATGGATGGACCTGGAGACCACTATGCTAAGTGAAATAAGCCAGTCAGTAAGAGACAAATACCATATGATCTCATTTATATGTGGAATCTAATGAATAAAATAGAAACAGAAACAGTTACATGGAACAGTCTGACAGCTGGCGGAGGAGAGGCGGAGGGCACTGGAAGAAAGAAGGTGAAGGGATTAGCCAAAGAACAGATATGCATGACCCATGGACACAGGTGATGGTATGATGATGGCCTGAGGGTGGGTAGTAAGGTGGGAAAAGGGGGGAAAAGTGGTGACAACTGTAATGGTATAAACAATAAAAAAAAACTTTAAAAAAGCACTGATACCTTAAAATTAAATAGGCAATAGCACTGGTCACTGATTATCCCCTCGACCCTCTTCATCCTATTCCTGCATCACTTGCCCTTCGGATTTGGTTTGTCAGCGAGGGGGAGAATTCCCTCCCTCTATGCTTCTTTAGTTCTTATGACTAGACTAACAATAACATAAAATTGACACAAGACTTGATTAACAGGAGAAAACCCAACTTAATACATGTGCGTGGGAGAATCACAATATGATGCTTGGATTATACAATGAAGTTCAAAGAAATGGTCGAATTCAGCACTTTTAATACTTTTTAGACAAAACCCCCCCCAATAAATTTGTGAGAAATTGACAGGACAAAGGTTAGTGCTCATTAGAAAGGAATCTAAGCAAAGCCTGGGCTTAGGTAGTGATGAAAGGCGTTATAAGGTTTGCTACATAGGCTTTTTCTACTGTGGGAGTGATAACTCTGGTGAGAAGGTTGCCACTCAGCCCTCAGGAGCAGGGAAGGCAACTATCATGGAGATTTATGTCCTGCTTTTAGGGAGGTAGAGGAGAGTCAGAGAGCTCCTCTGGCTCCTGCTCCTTCTCAAGCGATTTATTGTACTTTTAAATAATCAATCTGCCATTGTGAAATATCTTGGGGCATCCTGTCCTGGGCCCTGAGAGGCCAAAAGAGGGCACTGGCAAAAGTCCATGGGTAGCAGTAAAACCAGAAAAGCTGGTGTTCCTGCTGCCTGTCACCTACCAGAACCAATAAGCAGAGACAGGGATTGAATCTTTTTGGGTACTTTATTCAGATGGCCAGCCACCTGAGAAAACAGCAGGTTATGTACCCACAGACCATCTTCAATTCCATTATAAACTGACCCTTTTTATAAGGAGAAGGGAAGTGTAGGTAGGGGTTAGGAATTCAGGGAAAAAGTTAATCAGATGAAAGCTGCAGCAGCATTCATCTCTGTCCTGGGTGGTGGGCATCTCGCCCTGGAGTACAATGACTCAGATACATTTTGATTACCTGTAGTCCTCCTGAGCACAAAGGTGGAGGACCTGTTGTTTATGGTCTAGTAGAGTCAGGGTGGATTATACCTTCAGATCCCAAAACAATAGCTTTTACATACATTGATTACTAAGCTTATTAGCTATTACCTTAACTAAAATTTTCCAACTCTTGAATCCCTCATCAGAAGGAGAAAAGTTCTGGTTCCTCAGGGTGCCTCTCACACTTCAGGGGTAGCTGTTCTCCCACAACCAAAGCTCCTGGGCGACCCCTCTCTTACAGCTGTGGCTCTCACACATTCTGGCACTGCTCACCCCTTCCCTTCAGGCCTTAAAGTGGTATTCACTCCATACCATTATAGTTGTATCCTCTGTGCCTCACCATTTCTTGTGACTTTCTTGACTTGGCCTCCAGCTTTCTAAGGAGTCATCACATTAAACTCTCACAAGGACCCTGTGCCCTACATCTCTTGTTTTCTCTCCAGGACCACGGCTCACACAGTCATTACCATGCACTGTGTTGTATGGAAGATTTAAAATAAAAATTATAAGGATGAGAATAAGTTATCATTTTCCAACTGGAAGTGTCTTTCAAATCACGAAAATTAGATTCAACTAACCTTACCTCTATTTCTAGGACACTTGTCCCCCACGTTCTTCTGAAAACTGGGCTGACCTTAGTCTTGCTAATCCTCCTTTTCAGTCTAGGTCTCCAACACTTTGACTCTCCAAAGTCAATGGAACCTGAGTCCATTGACAGAAACCATGTGGCTTACCTGCTTGCTTTGCTTTTCTTTTTTTCACATATTTGGATAATCATAGCTTTTCAAAAAATTATTTTGTATAAGCACAAGATTTTTGCTGTGGTTATTTAAAAAATTTAGGCTCCCTTTTTCATGACATGAGTAATACATGAATATATTATTATTTCACAATAATATGAAAATAGTATTTCAAAAGTAGAATGTAAGAAACCCTCCTTGTTACCTTCTAAACTTACTTCAGTCTCCAGAAACAACTGCTCTTGGACAATCATTTAATATGCATCTTATTTTTGTTTTTAACATCAATGGAATCATATTATATGTGTAATTATGTGACATATGTATGTTACATTTATGGTATATCTCATATATATGTTATGTAAAGGAATGTCCCTAGGTTTACTGCTGTGTGTCATACATTACCATAAAAGGCATAATCTCCATACCTCAGTCTGTCTAGTCTATTTATAGATGCCTTTGGTCTCTTTCCATGTTTGTACATATTAGCACAATTTGTAAGTACTTCATAACACTCCACAGAATTAACATATGTTCATACTATGCAAACAACGTGGTGATAATAATCAACTTTTTCATACATATTCAGTTGAACACTTTCTTTGAGGTAGATCTCGGAAAGTAGATTTCTGAGTCAAAAATTATGTTCTTTAAAATTCTTGATATATAACTATTAAATTGCCACATCCATTTAGTAGTCATGCCCCATTACCCCTCACCCCAAGACAAACACTAACCTACTTTCTGTAGATTTGCCTATACCAGATAATGGAAGCACAAACTTAGCAAGATATTTTCAAGGTTCATCATGTTGTAGCATGTATCAATATTTCATTCTTTTTTATTTCAAATAATATCCTATTTTGTTGATATACCACATATTTATTTATTGATTGATTGGTGGAAATTTGGGTAGTTTAACATTTTGACTGTTATAAATAGTGCTCCTGTGACCATCCATGTACAAGTTTTTGTGTAGACATATGTTTACACTTCTTATGAGTTTATAGCAGTGGATTTGCTGGATAACATGGTAACTCTGATGTTTTGAAGGACTAAGAACTATGCCAAGAATAATCAACAATAAATTTGGCTTTACTTGTGTTGGTGGCATTTATGTCACCAGTAGATATTGAGTCTATAAGGTAGGTAAAGTTTTATGAAGATCATAATAAATATTTTGTCTGTAAAGTTAATCAAAAGCTATTATAATGTTGCTGAAAACATCAATTGGCTACTCCAAAAATATTCATAGAAACTATAAAGAGAAATAAAATATATATTGGAAAAATAAAATATATATTTTGGGCCAATTCAGTTTAGATTATGGTCCAGGTGGAAGGATTCTTAGAAATATTTAGAGCTTAAATTTCAAAGCATTATAGATGTTAAAAATCATCATTGCAAATATCTTTATTTTACACTGAGGAAATAAAGTAATTATTGTTCACATAGGATAGAATTAGGAAAAAAGTTGAGTTTTATATTACTAACCCCATTTTTTATTGTGAGGATCATAAGATTTTATGCTGCATTCTTGTTTTGCTTTTGGGGGGTTGTCTGCTCAAAGTTAATATGTATCTCTTTAATGGAAAATAGATGGTTTGGGAGTACACAAAGTTTTTCAAGAAAGCCTGACCTTTTTGGTATTGGATAAAGTACTATGTACACACAATAGATGACCTTCTGACAATGATAAAATGATCTTTGATTTTTATGTAGAAATTTTAGTTTATGGCTATGAAAAAATTCATCTTTAACATAATAGAGTTTCTACATGCTAATTAGTATGATAAATACCTTTAAATATTTAACTTATTTTTAACAAGTTATGCTACAAAGATATATTTTGTTCATATTTTCAGTAGAAACCAAATACATGCTCAGAGTGGTAATTGACTTATTTACATTAAAATGTTAAGCAGCTGCAATTTTAATCCCTGTCTCCTAATTCCACATCTAGATTTTTATATCACAGCAACAAAGATAGGAAGATATAAAGGAAATTTACTTCATTAATTAATTACCCATAACAAGTGACTTTCAGTGAACTGTGAATGCTTCACAAGCATGTTATTTAAACCTACTGTATCTCTATAGATTGCCTGGGGAGATTTTTGGTGCGGTGAGTCCTGAGTTCTAGGAAGTACTGGCTAGGGTCTTCTAATAATGCTTCCTAGGGCTTTTCAAGGAGCTTGGAGGACTGAGTTTCCTTCTATCACCACGTTATCTGAGAGCTGTGAATACTCCTAGGTATCTAATTTGTGATTTTAAAAATGCTTTAAATGAAAACTATGACGTCCATTGCTGTGTCACAGCTGTAGTTATTCAATGATTTTCTTAAAAGTTACTAACAATTAATATTTAAATTTTCATGTCAAAAGCCCTTAGGCCTCTAGCATTCATCTAAAATATGTTTTTTTTAAATAAACACTATCAACAAAAGACATTAAAAATGGTGACTTGTAAGTTCTATAATTCTAGTTTTATAAATTCACTATCTTCTGGATATTTTCATTATATTTTTATTTCCTATTCTTTGTATTAACTACTTTCTTTGGTTGTCCTTCCTCCCTTCCTTCCACCCTTCCTGTCTTCCTTCCATGTTTCCTTCTTTCCTTTGTATTTCATATTTATTTTTTCTTTTGTATTCAGCTTTTCTTGCATGCCTACAGATTCTTGGTTCCCTATTCATATTTAAGAAGAAGGCAGTAAAAAGTTGATGGGGCTTTGACTTACATGAATGGGGATTGTCAATTTGTAGGAATATCTAAGGGAGAAGTAGATAAAGTATCTCGTCATGGAAATTTTAAATAATTGCCGCTGGATGTCTTTGAGCCAGGGCACCAGTGCCCACAGTAGTTGAACTATGTCATCAAATGGTATGTTTTAGTTACTGCTGTGTAATCCTACCTTTGAAAAAAGAGAAGATAAACATGTAATCAAGCCACCAGTTAGGAATACATCATTTCAAACCTATTAACATCATTTTGGAAATTGCTAGACTCAACGGATACAATGACAAAACTCAGACTTTGTTCTAAATGAGCCCATGCTGTTTTGTTGTTGTTAAACCCAAACTTATTTTATTACTGGAAAACAGCCTGTCACATGGTTTTTACTCATTCTCCTAGTGGTAGTGCTGCTCTCCTTGTATCCTGTCTTCACACACCGGAAGCTGCGCTTGGATACAATTTTTCTGCTGGAATTCGATTTAGTATTTATCCAGCATCTGCCCCTCATTTCCATATCCCCTGGAGCCACCCTTTGCCTGGACTTCCAAAAGCTCTTTTAAAAAATAACTTAATATTTTTTATTAATGTGTCCACACTTGAAGAAAGATAGTATATGTACTCTAGAGCCAGCTAGAACTGGGTTCAAATTCTGACTTTGTCACTTATAATCTGAAAGAAATATACAACTTATCCTCACTAACCTGCTGTTTCCTCTTCTACAAAGTTGACACAGTCATATTTCTTAGCATGAAGGGTTTTCAGAAAGGTTAGACGAGATTAAAAAGGTAAAACCAACCAGTGCTAACACATAGTAAGTAACTGAAGTGTTACCTACTGTTATTTTTTATTGTATTATCTGTCAGTTTTTAAATATTATATTTGGTTGACCAAAAAGTTTGTGTGTTTTTTTTTCTGTAAAAGACACATTTTTCATCTTCACCAGTATCTTTATTGATTTGGATATTTTGAGTATGTTGGCTATCTCCTGCATGGTATAACATTGATTCTTCTCAATTAATGTCTCAATTTGATTGCTATCAACTTCAACTGGTCTACTCAACCATGGAGCATCGTTCAGCAAAAAATCTCCAGCATGAAACTTCTCAAACCACTGTTCATATGTTTGATCAGTCACAGCACCTTCTCCATTCACTGCACAAATATTTTAATTTCCATTTCAGTTGCATTTTCATCATTCTTGAAATAACATAGCATAATATGCCAAAAATGTTGCTTACTTTCTTTTATCTTGAATATTAAAATGGCTACACAAAAATTCACCAAGATTGAGGGTTTTTAAAAAAATGAATGTTGATATGATGGTTGTCATAATACAATCTAACAAAATGATTTTGAATGAAATTAAAGACAACTAAGCACTACTAGAACCATCTTACAGACAGAAAAAAAAAAACACAAATGAACTTTTTGGCCAACCCAATATTAAGCCAACATTCTCAATACATAAAATATATATTATAGTTATACCTTTCAATTATGTTCTCTTTTGCATAGCAAAGCACTTCTAGACTCATACTGACAAATTAACTGCTATGAGCTTTCTGTTGTATTTTTAACGGCTTGCAATCCACACCTCACTTATAATCTAAAAATCACAGATTTCTATAATGTCTTTCTGCATGGAAACCTCATACAGAGAAACCTTGATATTTCTCCCAATTACCTAGATAATACAGATGAGATGTCTTAGCTGATATTGAAGGTACTTTTCTGTCTCATCACTATCTACTTTTGATTTTCCATTCATGCCCCATTATTTCTGTTCACTTCAGCAAAATTCATCTGCTTATTAACTGCAAGTATACCATTATATATATCTGTCCTCATTCTTTCCCTGATGAAGTAATCTAAATTATTCCTTGAATTCCCAATTCCAGTTTTCATGCTGACTTGAAGTGTGAAATTTTGTTTTTTTCACATTTATACCAGTTACCTAGTACTTTTATTAACCTTTTTTACAAATATGACAAATATCTAAACTTAAAATTAGGTACCAGATATAGTTCACCATTATTGTATGCAGATAGTAAATAGGGAGAAAAGAACTATTTATAATAGGGTGTTTATAAAAAATTCACTCCTTTGATATAGACATTCCAGTTGGCAAAATCTAGAGTGAAGAACAGCGCAAAATGCAGCAAAGTGTTATGCACACAGATGTTCATGATGTTTGTTTACCATTGCAAAAATCTCAAAATCACCTAAATGCCCCAGTACAATGAGGTCATTAAAAACATTATAGTGAATTCACTGGTGAAGAAACACATACTGTTAAAAATCAGGTTATAATCTGCCTGAAAAACATATGGAAATACTTCTTGCATTTCTTACCATTTATCAAGCACTTACTCTATGCCAGAGTTGGGTTAAGAGGTTACGCATATCCATTAATTTCATTCTCTATATATCACCTGGTGAAGTTGGTATTCCTGCAGTTTTTCTATTAATCTATTTACAGCAAGGTTCAGCTCCCATGTCATTGCCAAGGTAGGTGACCTGTAGTTATATACTGTTGTTATGGGTTCTAGCTTTCCCTAAGGGCAAGCTCCCATTTGCAGAGCAAGTGATCTTCATAATGTTTAGAAACTAATACAGCATGGGCAGCGACCAGTCCGAACAATGTCACAGCCACTAGGAGTGGACACCTGCATAGCTAAACAATAAGACCATAGCCGTGCATAGTGGGTGAATGCCTGCCCTGGCAACTGGGGATTAAAAAGTTACTTGTGTTAATCTGTCCCCCTTCAGTCACCCTTTACCAGCTGACTAATAGCTATTAGAATCTTAAGAATCAGCTTGTACTTGCGTGGACGGCTGAGCAGAGTTCAGACAATCCTTTAACGCACTGAAAGCAGCTTCTCACAGAACCCCAATGACCAAGGTAAGCAGGGCTTCCGACAGGTTACATTGGGAAATTGGTGCAGAGTTCTTAATGAAGTGGCGAAGATAATTACAGACTTCTAATTAACTACTTAAATGCTTTGAACTAGTAAATATCTCATCTTGGGTAGCTTTCCCTCAGTTTTGCGGTTGACAAAATACATTCTCTTCAACTTTCTTCCTATTATTCTTTCCGTGCAACTAACAGTTTCCTTGTACCAGTGACCTTTTCTAAGAGTCATTCAACTATTGTTAATCCTTAGCTCTTGTTTTTAATCATCAAAAAAATAACGACTAGCAGCAATAAGCACCTTAACCTAGAACTGGGTCTCTGTAAGTTATAGAACATTGAGTCATGTGACCTGGCCTAATGTAGCCTCTGTCTTACATAGATGAGAAACTGTGCTAAACATCTATTACTGGTAAAAGGAAAGCGTTAGTTAACATTTTATGATGCATTTTTGGTTTTGTTACATGTTAATTCATTTCTTGTCATCATCATCTCCTCATTATAGGCGAGAGAAAGACATCGTAAAGGGACCATTGAGTTTCACCTTTAATTCAAGGTAATGAAGGGGAAAGCATTAAGAATCTACTTCAAAACAATCATTTTTATTTACTGGATTTATTCACAGAAGCTTGATAGAAAGACCCATCGATCTCTTTCTGTTGGTTGTAGAAATAAAGAATTACAGAGTAGAAACAAAATTTTAATTCAATGTGTTGACAGAAACTAAAAAGTTTTGTCATAAGTAATACATGCTGTGTGATCTAAATTACCACACAGTTGTTCTGTCTTGATCTTATGGGTGGGAGAAATTATTCCATTGTCTCCCGTTTTCTCCCACTAGTTACTGTCAACAATTACTGCATCCATTTGCTTATCTACTCTTTTATTGTTTTATTTAATCAACTTTTATTTATCTTCTAGATGATCAAATTCAGAACAAAGGGGAAAGGAGAATCCCTGACCCATTATAAGTGCGCTTGATGAAAATCCATCCGATGAACAATCCCAAACTGAACCCTTTCTGAGTCTCTGTCTGCAACCTGAACGGGAGGGTAAGGACCTGCAGAGGGGACAAAGACAAACTGTGTCTGAGGAGACTGATCAGTTGAATAAAAATTAGAAGAGTCAGTTAAATGTGTTTAAGACTTTTGTTAACATATGCTGTGTTCTCATGTAACACGGGGAAAATCAAAGAGGTCAGAGGCACGAGGGACCCCCAGCACTGCTCTTTACTCTCTCTGTGAGCGTAGGCAAGTCCTTTGATTTCTTCAGGCCTCAGTTTATCAGCAACTAATTCTACCCCCTTACAGTGTGGTTCGTAAATGATGCATATATATTTCTTAGTAGAGTGCTTACCATTAGACATTACATAAATATAGCCAAGCAGTCCAATCTAAGTTCTGAATGGAACTAGCTGCATCCTTATAAAAGTTAAATTATATACAATTTTACTTTTCAAAAAGTTCCCAATGAAGCAGAGAAGAACAAATATGATGAGTTCTTGGGCAAACCCTTTTCAGTACGACTCTGACAGTTCCCACTAACTCCCGGGCTCCACTCAAACGTGGCTGTTGTTATCTCCACATGGACTGAGCCGTCTTGTCACACTGGCCTTGGCGCTTAGAGTGAGCTGAGGACTGAAGATTCCTTGAACATAAAGCTCCATGAATTTCTCTGAGGAAGGTGATTGGCGTGCTTACAGCCATGCCGTAGAGCGTTCTTTCCAAAGTACAGTTTCCCACAATCTGCAATGGCCCTGTGACCCAAGCCATGACGCTGCCCCGCCAAGCCGGTCTCAGCTTTAGCTGTGGAAACTTAGAGAGTGGTTGGGTTTGTCAAGGTGCCTTCAGTGTCTCCATGCTGAAGTCCCTGGGGTATAATGAAGCCTACGTTTGTGCAAACCCAACAATGACCACGGGTGTGGTCATGACGCAGATTCTAGGTTCTCCAGTCCTCACGTGGTCCTCCATCTCCCCGGGGTTTACAGAGATGCCATCAGGACTGGAGCTGTAGTCACATCCAAAATGTAGTGACTCTTCTCAGTGCTACACACACATGGGGGCGGGGGGGCGGCAGTTGGCAGAGACCCAGGGAAGATTAGTTGTGTCCAAATCTTCCCTGTTTGTTCCAGGCATTTCTAATCAGCCTCTCCCTCCTCCATGTCCGAAGGACCTGGAGGTAAGTATCCTGTTGTCCAGTCTTGCTGGGGGAAACAAAAAGACCATAGGGTAAAGTACAGCTTAGAGCTTGGATGTCCTTTTTATATTTTTAATGTACAAAATTGCATTTAATACTTAACAGGTTCTATATTTAAGGAATTCATCCATTATAGCCATAAAAGAGTTATGTAAAATCCTAAAGTAAAATATGTATTCAAAACATATTAGATGCCACAAATCAGAATTTTTTACAAACACTGCAGAAATTACCTTCTCAATGAATATGTTCCTAAATAAATTTATTATTGGAGCAAGATTTAGACCTGCCCAAAAGCATACTTTTTATCATAACTTAAGTACATTATTTGTGGGTAGCTCATAACCAATAAACTTTTTTCATTCATTATTTCAGAACTCCCACTTGAGAATAAATTTTAGTATTCTAAAAAGTTTTTTAAAACATTTTAATTTCATTGCCAAAAATGTGTTTCTTCTTAGAGTAAAAATAGGTTTCAGTATAACTTGATGGCATATACATATGTGCGTATCAGCAGTACACACGCATGTACACCCGTGACATTATTGCACTCAATTAGCTTTAGGAAACACGTCAGAATGATCGTCTTTTTACATATACTTTAATACAATGTGTAAATAGTCACTTAGGTATTGACATATAGGTATGCATGTTTCAGAATATGAAAAATAGCAAAGAATAAAGGAAACATATTCTCTCTTTCCTATGTTGTCTTCAAGTGCATCTACAGCTAGCAAATTCTGTACCTACCAAAGGGACAGTGGGTGCCTTCCCTATCCATTTCAGAAAAGAATCATCACAGTAAGCCATGTTTGTGCCTCTAATTTCACATGTGAAATCTTGTCTCATTCACTGGAAATTAGCTCAGCAAGGATAGACATTGTCCTGCCCTTGCCCCCAAGCATCCAGTGCAGTTTTAGTCAGATGTTTAATTAATCTCCCTTTAAAAATTGAATGGAAAAATTCTCTTTCTCATAACTTGTTCCTTTGGACAATCTGAGATCCTCATAGATTTGTGTGCTCTGCTAAGTGTTCTGTGGACACTTTTATTTCAGCTTTACAATGGTAACTATGAGGAAGGTATTATGCCCATTTTAAGAATGGAGAAATTGAGCTTAAAAATGTTAAGTAATATACTCAAGCCTTCACTAGGGATGAATCTGGAATTCAAAGGTAAATCGATGTGAATCTGTGCTCTTATCTATTAAACGTGACTGGCAAAGTGAAGGTGGAATCTCACAGGACTGCATCCTCATGCATGCTCACAAGGCTTCTTGCCGTTTGCGAAGGTGGGGGAGGAAAGGAAAGGAGTCAACAGGGGTGGCTGTTCCTGTGCCACCACGAGCCAGCATATACCTGTCCAGTCCAGATCTCCCTTCTCTGGGATGCTGAGGGAACAGAATAATGTCCTCCCACCAGATGTCCATGCCTTAATACTCAGAACTTTTTAATACATTATGTGGCAAAAGGGGAATTATAGTAGCAGATGGGCCCTGGCTGGTGTGGCTCAGTGGATTGAGTGCCAGCCAGTAAACCAAAAGGTCGCTGGTTCGATTCCCTGTCAGGGCACATGCCTGGGTTGTGGGCAAGGTCCCTGGTCGGGGGTGCATGAGAGGCAACCACACACTGATGTTTCTCTCCCTCTTTTTCTCCCTCCTTTCCACTCTCTCTAAAAATAAATAAATAAAATCTTTAAAAAAATAAAGTAGCAGATGGGATTAAGGCTACTAATCAATTGCCTTTAAAATGCAGGTATTGGGTATTACCCTGGTTTATCATAGTGGGTACAATGTTACCACAAGTTTCCTCTGAAGTAGATGAGGGAGATGAGCGAGGGCGAACCAGAGGAATGGCAGTGTGGGTAGGCCTGGGACCAGCACTGCTGGTTTTAACCGTGGGCGAAAGGGCCCAAGACTGCAGGCAGTCTCTAGAAGTTGGAATAGGCTAGAGAGTGGATTCTTCTCTGGAGCATCCAGAAGGAATGCAGAACTGCTGAGATCTTGGTTTTAGCCTATTGAGCCCCATTACAGATTTCCAACTTCCATAAATAGTAAGGTATTAAATGTGTTTTTAAAGCACTAAATTTGTGGTGATTTGCTACAGCACCGATAGGAGACTCATACTAATAGGTGCTGCGGAGGCTTCAGAATGTGTGTTTTACACGGGGGTGGTTCAGAGCTGTTCCTTCCCTCCCCACATTTGCACAGAGCTATTCGGCATGGAACCACTAAGGTGCGGCCTTACTCTGGCTGTCGGCTCCTGCATGTGTGTTCTGGCTTTAGCACCAGAATCAGCTCTGCCATGAACTTAACATAGAAGCTATCTTTGATGGGACAGAAGTTTCGGGTATGAACAATTAAGAGCAAACCCATTAGTAATTTTTGTCTGAATTTCTCCCTAAAATTTTTGTCAAATTAGACAATGCCAAAGGGGCACAGTGTCACCAGGGGGAGTTAGGGGAGCATGTGTGTGCTTGCGATTTGAACTGCTGCACATCTGCAGTCACAGCTGGAGTCCTGCGGACGGGCCTACACAGAAGGTGACCAGGTGCGGTATGCGTATGTGGGACAGGTGCTGAGAAGGATTATACACGAGCGTGTGTAGGCAGGAACAGAAAGTTGATATGGGTTTTGATAGGAATGCTGTTTTAAAAGCAAAATTTTAGTACCAGTTAATTACTAATACCCCAAATTTTGATTCTTGTTACCTGCTGCCATTAATTATCCTTCCACTAGATGGCAGTATCGTGTAAGCTAAAAGAAAATCAGGCTCCTCAGCCCTGGGCTTGTCTTGCTGCTGGCAAAGAATGTTTTGTAGCTATTTAAAGAGAAGAGGAAACAATCAACTTAGAGGGATAGGGGATATTCTAGACTGATTCTAGGGCAATGGAGTCCTAGAAAGAGCATGGATTTTGCGCATCTCAGTGCCTATATTTCCCAGCTGTGAGTTACTGCCAAATTGCTTACCATCTTAGAGCCTCAGTTTCCACATTTGTACAATGGTTGTCAGTATTAATATCTTTTTACAGAGCTATTATAAAAGTAAAATAAAGCAATATAGATTAAAATCTTAGGACATATGGACAATCAATTTTTAACAGTTTGTTCTGTCCGTGGGGAAAAAATAAAGTCTATTAAAACTTTGACCTTAAACTCATGTAATCTCTAGGTGTGATTGCGAGAAAAAGAAGGACTTTAAAAAGTAAGGACAAATAATTCATCATTTTCCCTGCTTCCGTTGGGCTAACACTTTCCAAAAAGCAATGCCATCACCTTCACTATGTCCTCAAAAGCAGGCGCTCCCTTTCCTGTCTTTCCCTTACAGCTGAAGTCAATCTTCTGTGAGTTCTGCAGTGCTAGACAGCCATTCATGGCCTCGACGTAGGCAGGAGAAAACAGTAAGACTCCAATGCTCATTCCTTGCTTCCCACACCTGCAGCAGGCTGGCCTTAATTGTGTGGGCACATAAGGATGTTGCCCAGGGGCAGAATTTGATGATGTAGTGAGTTGAAAGATGACCCCCCAAAGATAGGTCCACTACAACCTGTGAATATGACCTTATTTAGAAATAGGGTCTTTGCAGGTGTAATTAAATATTCTGAGATGGATCATTCTGGATTATCCAAGTGAGCCCCAAATTCATTGACAGGAGTCCTTAGAAAGGCAGAGGGAGATCTGAGACAGGAGCAGAAGGCCATGTGAGATGGAGGCAGAGACTGAACTAATGCAACCACAAACCAAGGAATGCCTAGAGCCACCTCGAGCTGCAAGAGGCGGGTGTGGATTTCTTAGAGTTGTTGGAGGGCATGTGGCTCTGTCAACACGTTGAAGAACCCTGATCTTCACAACTGCAAGAGAAAATAAATTTCTGCTGTCATAAGCCACCAAGATTGTGGTAATTTGTTACTACAACCCAGGGGAACCAGTACAGATTTATATCAAGAAAATTTCTGTCCTCAAATATATTCTAGTGTTGCTAAAAATTTCATTATTAGCAAATTTATTTATGTGGTTTAAATTATAGCCTCTTAAAATTAAATACATAAGGTCCTTGGGAAAAGTAATATATTTCAGAGAATTAATTCTTCACATTATATCTTCTGCATGCATGGCTTCGGTTTGTGGAAAAGCACTGGGTATGTACTTGGAGGGAAGTAATTCTAAAGATGTGAAGCGATTTGGCTTTAAAAGACCAGCTTGACTTGCAAAGTAAATTGTCTTGCGTTTGGCCCAGTTATTTCTCATTATTTCAATGATCCTCAAGGAGAGAAGCATTGATTTGGAGAAATCTCAAGCAATATTGTCATCAAAGAAGACTCCACTCTAGACTAATTTCAGTATGCCATTTGCCATGAGATAAGGTGTCTATGAGGCCAATGAAACCTCCCTAAAACTAGCTAGCACCTTACCCTCTCACACCATGATGCAAACACCTAGAATTCCAGAAGTCCTTGCCCAAATAGCCCAAGCCATTTTCCAAGGCTATGCAGCCTTCTTTTCCAGGTCTAATCTCCCTAGTGCGGATCACACTAACAGTGTGCACACACCCGTGCTCAGGGTGGTTAATGTAAGAGGTCTTTCTCAGCACAGAATGGAGCAAGAAGTGGAGAGAAGAGGCTCCCTGGGGCCCAGGACCCAACTCTTTTGGCACCACATTTGGGAAGGACTTTTGAAAATTCTGTACTCAAATATGGCCTTCCTGGTCTTTACCAAGATATATTTGTAAAGTTAGAAGGATCCAACATATTTTACTAAACAGTTTGTTAGCTTGATATACAAATTAAATATTTAGACAAATGAACATGGACCCGCATTTATACCCTTTCTCTGTGCCCAGCAGAAGCTGGGGGGCGGCTCTGCGTCTGAGACACAGAGCACTTTAACAGCACTTTGAAGGTGAAGTGGGGGGCCAACCGCAGTCCATAAAAGGCAGAGCATAAAAACAGAACCACAGTGTGGAGGTGCCAGAGGAGGAAAAACTGGGAAGGGAATTGGTAGTAAAACTTAAGAACTGCATCAAAGGTGTAAATGGTTACATGGTAGAAAGCAGACACAGGCTGCACCATCTCTTAGCTATTTAACTTTAGAAAAGATACTTAAAGTCTTTGAACAACAATTTCTTCAAATATAAATTTGAAATGAATAAACCTATGCCAAAGAGTTAGAATGAGAATTCAGAAAGGAGTAAACGAAAGTCATTGCTTTGAGTGAGGATACATGCTATCCTGTGATGACCACTGACAATTTCTCTCATGATGATATGGAGGCTTAAAAACAGGGTGCATCTTGGCATGGGGTACAAATCACTGGAACGTACACCTTACTCAAAACATCAAGAGTCTCAGGAAAAGAGGCAAAACTATTACCCAAACTGAGTTTTGCATGGACACAATCCTGTGTCTGGTGAAAGTGGGCTGCCTGGGAGAGCGCTGTGAAGGAAACGACCTACCAGCCAGGCCGCTCGAAGCCCAGAGTCATAAATGTGGGTCTGAAATGGGATTTTCATCTGGGCTAGCTCAGATCAGACATCTCTTTGACGTGATACAGAGGGAGAGCTATTATTAATTTTTAATAATAGGGTTCTTTCTAATTTATTAGAAAGTAGGTATATTATTAAAATAAAACTATATTAGCCTACTAAAACAATCTGAGAATAATTACATAGAGTAAAATGACAGTTATCAATAGCATACTCTTAAACTTCATTCTCTCTTTAGTGATGTCTGCTGGGCCCCCTCAGCTGGGAATGCTGATGGGAACAACTTCTGTTTTGGTTCTGCTCAGAGTCCCTTACTCCTTTCTCTTCCTAGAACTTAATTTCCTTTGTGGGCTGCATCTCCCTGGGTCCTTCCCAGGTGGCTGGGATGAAGGCTTCCTTGTATCGTGATCTTTACTGTAATTGCAGAAATGTTTCCTTTCTATAGCTATAGCCACTAAAAAAGTTCAGGCTTGAAGTAACAAAGTCTTTACCAGGTCTTCCTAAGGGGGACCCTTCCTCCACTGGAGTGTGCAAAAAAACAGTGTGCTTGCTGTGGATCATTCAATGTGCAGGGAAGAATGGCCTCTCCTCCTGCTCTCCTGGGTCAGCACCTGCATTCGGTCGCATTTGGTCTTGGCCTTGTGTACTGGCTCTGTCTGCACACTTGATTACATCGTTCTTAAAGCAGTGGCAGTGAGTTGGATTTTAAGATTCATGGGATTTTTTCTTTCAGTATTTAAAAAGAAACTTTTCAATTTGATCATTGCCACTAAGCAGAAACATAAGTACCGTTTTATTTCTCGTGTAACACCGTTAAACATCCTCCTTGGCTGCAGCAGTGTCAATTTTATGGTTTTTACTATTTTTTACCCAGTAGTCACTTGGCTGCTGAAGCACCCAGAACAGGGCAAGGTGAGAAAAGGAGCAAGAATGCTATAGCTTAGTGGCGACCGACAACTTCTGTTTAAACTTTTGCCTGCCATCCAGTAGGATTTTTCTTAGGAGCTTCTCAATATCTTAATGAAAGTGGAAAGCTGAAAGATGTAGCTAATATACTACCAGTCAGAATCAGGGGACAGTAATATCTTTACACAGAAATGATGAGCAGAAACCGATAATGTCAAGCACAGGATGGATAAATGCAAATTTCTGCGCTGAAGCCGGAGAGTGTGCCCATCTGGTGCCGTGTGAGAGACGTGTCTTAGCAGCTGGGTGTTCGCCAGAGGCTCAGTCTTCACAGCAGCATTAGAGGCTGATGTGGCCTTCAATGCCCTTCATCTCTGGCCTTTACCATCCTGTCTAGCTTCAAATGTGATGACATTTTCTCCCAACCTACTCCTTCACACAGGTAATAAGGGAGTTAGATGTTAGTTCAATATAAGGAAGAGTTTCCTAACAACAGAGCTGTCCAAAAATAGAATGGACCATCTCCAGAAGCAGCCAGTCCCCCAGCAATAACAGGGGCTCCAGCTGAGGCTTAATAACCTTTTGTAGGGTAATTGGAAAGGGGATTGAAACAGTGTACCTAAGAAAATAGACTGCAGAGTAGAAAAGTGTTCAAAGGCTCTCTCTAAATAGATGCATTATTTTGGGCAGAATGGTGGTTTCTGGAGCTTGGTGGCCTGGTTTCCAATGTGGATCTGCCAGTGACTAGCTGTGTGACCTTGGCTTGTCCTTAAAGCTCTCCTGGCCTGAATTGTCTGCTCCGTAAAAGTGGCAACAATAGAACCTTTGTCACAAACACTGTCTTTAGCATTGTGTGAGGATTAAGCAAATAAACATATGTAAAACACTTAGAACAATATCTGGTATATAGTAAGCATTTATAAATGTTAATAATAATAATTATATTTAACTCCTTAAACTTACATGTTCTCTTTGGGAGACCAAAGATAGTATTTACCTCTTAAATTTCTTTTGAAAAGGAAATGAAGCGTGGTTAACATAATGTTTAACACATTAAACAGTTATGATTATTAGTGACAAAAATGTTTTGTAGTATATAATACCTAACACTTCTTATAAACCGGAGTTTCTTTGATTAAATAACTCTCCGATGGCCAGAACTCTGAGGAATTTTCCCAGAATGTTCTGTGGAGGTAGATGCCTATAACTTGTATATGGAAACAAAACTTTTCATCAGTCCATCCAATTTAATACATTGATGATAAAGTGGGCAGGGATATGGGAGAACAAAATAAAGAAACAAAAACTTGAAGATAGTAATCCTCATCCCCAGTATCCCATAAAACAACCTAAGGACAATTAGGTACCAAAATGGAGATAACAAAGAATACTGCATTGGAATCATATCCTTTCTGATAAGCAATATATTTGTTAGTCCTCATTATCATTTTAACTGGGATTTTTAAAATGTGCATTTTCCAGGTTGAAGAATGGAAATTGATTTCAAAATCCCTGAACAATTTTCAACTACATTCTAAAAACTCTGAACTCCTCTCCAGTCCGATCACCCGGAGTGAATTGTCGTTATCAAGATGCATGAGGGTTATGTTTCTCCATGACAGTGATTTTTAATGTGTTTCTTGGCACTGTGGATTGAAAGACATCTCCAATGCCCATTTTTAACTTCTTTTATTCTGGTACTAAAATGTGAGAACCAAGACACCTATTCTCAAAGTTTCAGTGCTCCTATGCATTGGGCTCCCCCTTTGGCTGCTTTTATTTTGATTTTATAATTTATTTACATGTCTGTGTAACAGACACTAACTTGTCTGCACGCAGTGGGCCTTCACAAAGACACAAAGGGAGAATAAGATCTCACCCCAGATCTTTAGGTTAGTGTATTGTAGTTGGGGTGGAGGAAGGAGAAGGAAGTTAGAAATAAGTCTACAAAATAGTTCATTGTTAGCACAAGTAGTTGGCAGTTACAAAGTGGGCCCTGTCAGTACTCTGTGGTTAAGAGATGACTCTGGACTGGTGTGGGGGAGTTATTCCTAAATGGTGTTGCCCCCACTCGAGAGCAAATGCTGGCTCCTGACATCTACACTCTGTGACGACAGGCAGAATAACCTCACTGAGCCTCCACCTCCTCATCTACAGAATGAGTGTAATGCTGCCTGCCTCCTCCCTTGCTGGCTGTGAGAACCAAAGGCAGTGTATGGATGATGTCTGCCCTACGAAAATAATGAATGACTGTGAGCTTGTTATCTTTATCTTGGTGTGTAATGGAGCTAGGGTTCAAAAGGGTAAATAGCATTCAGAGGCACAGACAAGGACTTGAATCTGAATATGCATGACACCCAGAAGGGAAAAGGAGCAACCAAGAAAAGTTCCATGGTGATAGTGGTTGGTGGACAGGAAAATTTGGAAAAGGTATGGGCAGCCCAGAAGGGTCAAACTAGTTGTATTTTTTTAATACAAGTAGGAGTGGATCTATTTTTTAAAAACTGAAACTTATATAATTGGGTATTTCCATTAGGGTTTTCATACAACATTAGCTACAAAATGGTGTTTATTTCAAGTGGGGAAATAATTACAACACATTACAAATTTTTAAAGGCTGACAGATTCCAAAAACATTACAAAATTTAGGAAAATAGCACAATGTGATTGGGAACCAAGAGGGATATATGCCACTACACTGAACGAAAATGTCTTCTTAAATAAAATTACTGTTATGCAGATCCAAAGTCAAAGCAGCAAGACATGGCAGTCCTAACTGATTTGGGATAAGATCACACTTCTGCTGAGTTTACAATAGCATACCACCACACAAACGTGATGCTGGCTTTGTTGTTGGGGGCAGCCTTCAGTGTTAGCCTTTGTTCTCTTTGTGGCAAATCCACCTCTGCGTAGAGGCAGTGGGAATACTGCTGAGCTTAAGTCACTGAAACTCTTGTTTAGGAAGGTGAACTGAGTGTTGTCATAGCTGGGAAAACAAAGGAACACAGTGAGCCCAACACTTGGAAGTCAAAAAAGTGAGACATCAGAGAGGGTATCAACACATTAAATGACTGACAATGACAGAGAGGGGGGTTCCAAAGTGCCAGAAACTTTGACCTCATAAGACTAAGAAAATACAGGGTGGGACAAAAGTAGGTTGATAGTTGTTCATATGGAAAGTGATACAACAATTAACAAAAATATAAGAACAAATTCTGTTTTACATACTCACAACTGTAACACTACTTTTGCCCAACCTTGTATATACGAGAGGCTCTAACAAGTAAGCAGCTGTTGTCTCTAAGTCTGTCTACTTCACATCAGTCATGGACATCAGAAGGTAAATGCATCAAGTGGTCTGAAAGAAAGGAAAGTGTCCTTTGCAGCCTGATTGACCACATCAAACACAGAAATAGAATTAATAGTTACTCTGGGGCTCATGGTGCTTGGAAATCAGGAAAAGACTGGGTCCCTCCTATAGCAGCACTGTCACCTGAACCTAAGGGTTGCCAACTTAACCTAGACCCTCACAGCATATAGAGGGTAAATTGTTCTTGGTTATTCTGGGGGCTCTCTACAAGTCCCCAGTGGGATTATAGGTATGTGGGATGTACCACATTACTTAAATCTCTCCTTAAATCTAACCCTGAATCCCAATCCCAGCCATGATGGGGGAATGGAAGCAGACAGACAACAAGTGAGAGAAGGTTTGTCTGCGGTGCCTATGCTGAGCTGGCATATGCAGGAGTCGTATTCTATCTTCAGTCAGCAAGTGGACCCGATCCGCCATCCTCCTGGACACTAACTAAGATGGGGAATGATTCTAACTACTTGGGAACAAACTTACTTTCTTATTTGATCATCTCATTGACTAACAGGCAAGCATTGTCTTTCACTTCACAGATGACCCAATAGACTCCAAGCTTAGCTACTTTTGCAAGGCTACACGGCTATGAAGCAAGTACCAAGCCTATGATAGTTATTATAGTAATAGTTATAGTAATAGTCATAGGTAACATAGTATTTCAGTACAATAGTTTACCCATGTTAGCTCATTTAATCATCACCACAACCCTATAAGGTACTGCTATTTTTACTATCTATCTGCAGTTTTTACTATCTGCAGTTCACGGGTGAGGCAAGCAAGGCACATTGAAGCCAGCTAGCTTGTCTGAGGTGAGGAATTTGAACAAAGGCAATAAAGTTCTAGAACCTAGGATACTTACCATGTGCTATTCCAACTCCAAAATTTCGAATTATGACTTCTGATTCCACCCATGGTCATCCTCCTTGAGCTCGCTCCACCATCCTGACCTTCGCTCACAGCCAGGTCTCGCTCACATACAGAGGACAGATCTTTTCAAATGCTGACAGAAGTAAGAAGAGGAAGAAGCACTCTGGGTCAGGGGATCAGTCCGTTACCGGAAATACAAAATGGAGATCTGTGATCGTCCCTGAGGAACAGGAACCTTTAGGGACTTGTCCTAGGAATGTAGATTTAAGAGTCAGCAGCAGGAGGTAATAGAGCCGTGAGATAGGATCTACTCACTTATAATTAAGTGATTAAAATAATGATAGCTTTAAGTCATTTAGTACTTTATAATTTCCAAAATACTTTTACATATACTATTACATTTAATCACCTGTAATATTTTTAAATTTAAGCACACTTAACCTGTTGCATGTTACAAAAATGTTTATGCCAGAGATAAAAGAGCAAGATGATGCAGGAAGGCAAGGAATCTGGAATTTGTTGAATTCATGCTGTGTATTTAGAATGTATGAGATGTTTAATCCAAAAACAAATTTTGAGAGTAAATCGCATCCTAACTCTACAGGTAGGGAAACGTCACACAGCTGACCAGTGTTTAGGCCAGCTTTCCCGAGCTCTAATGATGGAGTTTGTTTTCCTAGGCAACACTGCAACATGCCCTTTCTGCAAAGTCTTCCCATGTGTGATAGGCCCTTGTCTGTCATCGAGCAGATGACATTGCCCAAATATATATCTTTAGCTTTCATGCATTATAGTATTCCATTAATAAGTTCTGTTCTGGACGCATCACTCACACATCCATACACAGTGAACGGGACGAGGATTACAACATCTGTGCCGACACACCTCCCACGACCACCAAGCTCCTCCCTCTCGGAGCCGGCTCCTTTGGCTGCAGTTGTCCTCCGCAGGAACAGCCTTTACCTCCACAATGCTGCTACTTCTCATGCACTAAGACTTGCTGAAGGAATGGGTTTTCTCTGCTTCTCTGTCTTTCTTGTCCTCTTTACTGTGGTCTATCAGAAAGTCATTGGCTTTAACCCTGACACCTGCTGTGACCCAGCCTGACTGTTGACCCCTTTGGCTGATAGGTTTCGGGGTCAGGAAGGCCATTTAAATGAGCATGAAATTATACTAGATACTGACAGAAAAAGCCCACCATGCCACTTGAACAAATGTGTTTGTTGGATCGAGTCTTCCTGAAGCGGGCTCCAGGCTACATGGCCAGAGTTACTGCATCTAGCATGTTACAGAGTCAAGCATCTAGCATGAGGGGTCCCAGTTAGGATCAGCCTGGTCAAGTGGTTGAGACGACTGGTTTGTGGTGAATATTGTGTTGAGATGCTTCCCTATTCTTTATTTACCTTGTGATTTTGAACCATGTTTTCTAAGACATTTGAGACTCAGGTTCCCCAGGTATAAAACTGAAGAATACCACCTTTCTCAGTGTTGTTATGTGAATTAATGAATGTGAAACATTTGTTACCTATGGAGTACTCAAGGGGGCTACTGCCACTATTAATAAATAGATTTTTTATCACTAAGAGTTATAAGAATAAGATTTTTGAAGATTTATGAGCCTTTTCAAAATGTGACTGTAGTTGGTTAGGGAGCTAAGTGTGACACAGACCAACGGGTCTGAAACTTTGCTACCTATTAGAAGCATCTGAGGAGCTTTTTCAAAGTTTGATGTCCATACTATCCTAGTTTAATCAGAATATCTGGGCGTGGGAACTAGGCATCCATAGTTTTCAAAGATCCCCAACTGATTGCAATCTGCAGCCAAGTTTGGGAACCACTGAGGCAGAGTTGTTTTCAGTTGTTTTTACGGCTGTTTCACAGACTCTGGTCTCTGCACACTTACCCCTGGTGATCTGACCAGGAGGGACAATGACTCCTGCTTCACCACTGTGGTCTGTCTTCCTCTGCTCGGCACATGCACTTCACCCATGGAAGCTTGCTGAGCCTCCTTCAGTAAATGATAAAAGCAGAAGAATGTGGGCTATTAAGCAGGGAGGTTGGATAGGCCACAAATTCAGGAAAATAGGAGCTGAAGGATTTAGGCCTCTGGCGCTCCAAGATGATAAGCGCAGTTATTCAAATCCTAGTCAGTCCCTCTCTGGAATCAGAGCCGTTTCAATTATGCAGGACCTCCTCAGGATAATTCACTTCCACTCTTGCTCCTGCTAATGTGCTAAAATGGAAAAGTGCTGAGCTTTTCAACGGAAGCTTACAATGCCCCTTCTCAAAGGAATTAATGAACGGGAGAGATTAAAGGTGCCAAGAGGGTATTCTTATGAAGACTGTCTGAGATAGAGCTGGACGCCAGTTAAAGGTAAGGACAGATTTTAATCAGTAGCACCTACGCCAATAAAGAGTCCACTGTGAACTGACTCAGCTTTAGTTTATGACGGGGTATTTAAAAAGGAGGATGAGGGGATGGGTGGGCAAGGGTGAGCAGGGGCTCAGAGTCAGGGAAGTAAAAAACTGCAAGTAGCTGGAAAAAATTGGTCCATATGAAATTCGTCTGGGTTTGCTAACTGGATTTTCAAAGTTCAGCTTCTCCTTCCTCCCTACCCCCACACAGACCTGGGGATGCAGGGGCACTGTCTTCAGGCTGTCACTGAACAAACAGCAAATTCTTTAGCTAGCCTTGAGTTTTCTCAGGCAGGCACTTTAAGGGAAGCTAGGGTCTTCCTGGGGTGTGGCCTTATTAAGGTGTTAGGACCGTGTTAGTGTTGCTCAAGTCTTTTTAAAATCTTTTTATTCAAGTCTTTGCAGGCCTAGTTGAGGCCTAGTGCAGAAGAGGGCTCGAAAAAGCCTGGCTAGCTACCGTTTGGTCAGGGAGAGAGTCTCCATCAAGACAGAGGATTGGAGAGTGTTGTTTACAGTCTTTCCTTTCCCTTGGTGTCAGCAGGTGACTTTCTGCCATTTGCTAGGATTAAGGCTAAATTCACATCGTTGTTAGCTTGTGATGTGTAGCACATAGCAAAGCAAGTGGCAAAGCCCCGACTCGTAATGAAAGCAGTTTTTGTTCTTGACATCAGGACCTCCTCTTGTTGAGAACGGACTCAGACGCCTTGCTCTTCAGTGTCCTCTCTTCTCCCTCTTATCAAATACGGGGTTCTACTTGGCCTCTCTGCTAGTTAAAGAAATCCCAACAGAAGCAGTAGTAGTGGCCTTCAAGGCCTCAGAAGGTTCTACTGCCCTGGGGCCGAGGAAGCTACAGTGTCACCGTGACAGCGTGAGTCATACAACCGGTCCCAGACTCCAGTTCCCAGGGAGGGATTTGTTTTTTCTCTGATAGTGAAGAATGCTGAGTCAGATTATCCCCCAAACCACTACTACACAGCCCGATAGGAAAAGCTGTCACTTAGTCGTTTCACAGGCTGCAGCCTGGTCAGCGCCGGTGCCGTTCCCCTGAAACTGGCATGATGGTGAAGGGTGTCTGTGCTTGGATTGGACTCACTGACCCAGCTGGTGATGTGGCAGCTCTGCTACTTACCAGCTGAGTGACCTTGGACATTGCTTCTCTGTGTATCTGCTTCTAATCTACTCACGGGATTAATAAACTTGTGATAACTATGGAATTAATATGTATAAAGCACTTAAAACAGTTGCTGATGCACAATGAGCACCTGTCAGGTATTTGCCATTGTTATTCCAGCTTCCGACAGCCTTCCATTCTTGTCCCCTCTGGCAACAACTACCGAATGTTATGAGTTTTTGTTGAAACATCCTTCCTTATTTTCTGTGACTCAGACCCACTTCTATCTTCTGATTTCGCTCCTCTCCATATTCTTACTTCTTCCTTTTTCTCACTATCCATTCAAATTAGGCTATTCCAATATTTTGTTCATGGCAATCTTTCTCTTGATCTTTATGTGTTTCCTTAAAACAATTTGCTTTTTTCCTGTAGTGCCTTCTCCCACGACAAGAGAGATGACTCAGTGCCTCAGTTCCTGCCTTCAGAGGAAATCTGGCTTTTTGGTTGGAACCTATGTGTTGATTCAGTGGTTGATCAACTTTGATATCAGATAGATTTTGTTTGGGTTTGGCTAGATGAATGATATAATTAGTAAATCATTTAATTTCTCTAAGTCTTAGTTTTTACCCCTGTAAAATGTAGGTAATAATAATAGTTTCTACTTCATAGAATAATTATAAGCATTACATGAATATTTTATACCAAATACATGGTAGAGTGCCTGACACATAAAATGTGTTTTAGCTAAGCATTTTGACTTCTCAAATCCAATGTATTGAAAACTACGATTAATTCAGACTTCCCCCAAAAGCCAGCTCCTGTTCTACATTTCTTATTCATGTTAATGGCACTATCATGTTCTTAGTCGCTTGTTTCCATGAGTGAAATTATCCTTGACTCTTTTTTCTCTTTCACTCCACATCTCATGGGTCAGCACATTCCGTTGACCTTATTTAGCAAGTTCTTGCTAACACCTGTCTTCCCTTCCACCATTTTTATTGTCATAGCCCTGCATCTTTTTTGGTTTAACAGAGTAGTTTGCTAAATAATCTCTTTGGTTTTGGAGATTCACTACTATATTGCTACTAGCAAAATGATGGTCACAGAATAGGGTGTGTGTGTTTAAAAATTTAACATTGAATGTCCTCACTTTTTCTAGTATGTCACAAGTCTACCATTTCCTTTGCTTTTTTATTCTGTTTGGCACCTGAAACTATTAATGCCAATCCTTTGATGGTATAATGGGCAGAATTGCCCAAAAGTCACCCTGGAAGCCAACTGGACTGCGGGACCTTCATCAAAACTTAAATTCTGAAGTGGCCTCTTCCCTCCACAGAGGATACTGCAACATCTTATGGATTCCAAGGTCTCTAAATTCTGATTCTCTGCCTTCCCCAGACACTTCCTATAAATAGTTTGTACTCCACATAGTTGGATAGCTCAGCGGGTTAGAGCATCCTCCTGATACACCAAAGTTGCTTGTTTGATCCCCTGTCAGGGCACGTACAAGAAGCAACCAGTGAATGCATAAATAAATGGAACAACGAATTGATGTTTCTCTCTCATTAAAAAATTAAGTAGCTTGCACTCCAAATTCAGACTCATGTGACTAAGAAATATGTCCATTCATTCACTGTGATGCATAATTTTAATGTGTAACTTGACTGACCAAGAGGTGCCCAGATTAAACATTATTTCTAGGTATGTCCATGTGGGTATCTCCTGATGAGGTTAGCATTTGAATCCAGCACTCAAATCTTGTAAAGCAGACTGTGTGATACCCATGCAAATTGAGGAAGGCAATGTACTGAGGACCTAAATAGAACAAAAAGAAAAAGAAAAGGACTCCAACTCTCTTTGCTCCCTTCTTGCCTGCCTGAGTCTTCTCCTGCCCTTGGACTGTGGGTTATACCATTGGCCCCTCTAGTGCTCAGGCCTTCAGACCTGGACTGGAACTATACCACCAGCCTCCCTGGGCCTCCAGCCCGCAGACGGTAGAGCATGAGACCTCTCAACCTCCACAAGCACATGAGCTAGTTTGTAATAATAAATCGCTCCATATTTGTGTATATTATTGGTTCTGTTTCTCTGGCCAGCCTGTTTTCCATACTTTCCTTGGAAGAAATGAGAGTTAAATAGAAGAAGTGGACTGTCAACTTTGGCTTAGGTAATTGTCAAGCTGAGCAATTTGCCTTGAGGGCAACACACTTCTCTGTGGAATGATAGAGAAATCAGGGCTCCCATGACTTCTTTTTCCCTTGCTTATCTTTGGTCTATGTAAGCTTGCCTAAAAAAGTCAGGTCCCTAATTCACACTGTACGAAGTAGTCAACTTTGGACCTTACCCTGGTGTGTTACAGATGGGGACTCAGAAGTCTACCTTACTAAAACAGCCTGTCAGCCTGTCCTGTAAAGCTCTTTATAGCCCCATGACCAATTTTTCTTTCCAGATTTTTCTTCCATCATCCCTTCCAGTTAATCTTTATGTACACTGAGGAACTCACTCTTTTAAATTTACTACCCTGTGGTTTGCCGCCTCCACCCTTAGTTGCTTCTCATCTCACTCCTACCTCCCCCTGTGGAAACTCTCCTCATCGTCCACCACCTATTTAAAGTCGCCTTCTCTAGGAAAGATTCCCTTGCAATTTAGATGAATTTTCTTCCCCTAGATGTTCTTTTCGACTATCTTTATGGCACATAACTCATACAACCTTGGATCGTGAATATTTGGACACACCTTTTTTTTCATCTGCTCTCCTTCAGAAATAAGATTATTACTCATCAATGTATGCCCCATGGTTAGCACACCTGGCTCTGCTTGAATTATTCAGTAAATGTGTGGTAAACTAGGACTTCTGTGTCATGACATACATGAAGAAGAAGATGGAATATTTGTGGCTTTTAAAACTAACACACACATTTTTTTTTTTTTACTTTAAAGGCTTCACAAAACCAATGACTTATTGAATGCAACCTATAATTACAAGCTTTCCCTGCCATTCTGACTCACTGGAGATATGTCTTCCAAGTCTGAATGCCTGGCAAGTCTTCTGAAATGAGTTTTTTTGGTTGTTGTCCTTTTTAGCTACACATAGTGAATAGCCCTGATATTTTTATTTGATTGTGTATGGGCTGTGGGACCTCATTTCCTAGCCAGCCTTCTTATCAACAAACCAGCTGTTTTCTGTATGTGGAACACACACCTATTTTAGTGTTTTACAGTCTTTTATATTCAAATATATTTAAAAAATGAATGAATACTTGAGATGAAGTCTGAATGATAAAATGTCTTTCAAATTATGTAAAATAAGGCTTTATCAACAGGGTATAAAACTTCTGGATATAATGTCAAACAATCTAGGTGCTTGACACAGGACATACATCTTCAAAGTATTTGCCTTTTGCCTTTTTCTCCTGTAAGATGTTTGGTATCTTTTCAAATAAATTATTTAATGTGTGATTTATAAACTGATGTTTATCCTCCCTAAAATAGGGATGAAAGGAAAGCAAAACTGTCTATATCCATATTCTAACAGCTGTTTTTATTGACCAGATTCAAGATGACATAAAGTGACTAAAAATTTACCTCCCAATCAAGAGTAACAGAAACTGACTTTACCTTGTATGGACTGACCATCTGTGCCCCCCTCAAATTAATATGTTTCAGCCTTAATCCTCAATGTGATGTAATAGCAGGTGGAGCCTTTGGGAGGTAATTAGGTTTAAATGAGGACACAGATTTAGAGCTTCCACGATGCAATTAGTATCCTTATAAAAAATGAACAATGACCAGAGCTATCTCCATCTTGCTTTCTACCACAGGAGGACACAGCAAGATGGCAGCAGCCTTCTGCAAGCCAGAAAGAGTGGCCTTACCAAGAACCGAATCTGTCAGCAGCTGACTTTGCACATTCCATCCTCCCAAGCTGTAAGAAATGAATGTCTGTTGTTTAAGCCACCCAGTCTATGGTATTTTGTTATGGCAGTCCAACCTAATTAAGACATCTTCCTGATTAAAACAATTAAAAAACAAGACAAAATATGCAAAGCAATGTTTTCACACATTAAACAACAGAGACTGATGTGTATAACAGTGATTCCCTAGAGAAAGGAAACAAACAAGATGAACCCCATGATTGTCCCTACTAGCTGTATAATTTTGAGGTAACGTTGTAAGAAAAGCAGCCATAAATAAAGCCTGCTAATCTCTCTGAGTTGAGGATAACAACTTGAATTTTAGGAGGCCAAGGAAATTAGAATTTGTGGGGCAGAATATAAGAGACAACAGAGCTTCACAAAGGGAGAGTTCCAAAGATTTTCAGAGAGTTCTGCTTTCAGCCTTTAGTGGAGTACTGATCAGTGCACATAAACAAACTACCAAAACCTAGCAAAGAACCATAAAAAAGAGGCAAGGAAAATAATACAAAGAGCTCATACTGGGCCAAGAACAGTTTGTATTTCCATCAGCCAAAGTGGAAATATCTCCTAATATATGTGCACAAAGTGGAGTCTTCAGAAGGATACTGCCTTATAAGTGGGATAAAGGCTGCTCTATCCAAGACCAACAAATTTTAAATTTACCATATTTTTCAGACTATAAGACATACCTAGGTTTTAGAGGAGGAAAATGGGAAAAAAAATTGAAGCAAAAAATGTGGTAAAATATTTAATAACATAAATAACATAATATTTCACCAATGGAAATGTATACAGAACTCAACAGCAGCATTAACAACCATTATTCCTCCTGAATTTGGGGTGGGGGGGCGTCTTATAGTCTGAAAAATATGGTAATCCTCAAAGAGTTAAACCAAGTGATTTAACTGCATCTCAGAACAAGGTTCCAAAATAGTTAATGGAATTACAAACAAACAAACAAACAGAAGTGCCAGCAGCCACCAACATGGCATTCACAATATTTGGCACTGTTAGTGTCACATGTGCCCTAACTCACTGGGGAAGGCAGAAGCTGTTTCTTGAATGAATGAGAAGAATGCTATGTGAGCTGTCCTTGTCTAATATTTTATTCAGTGAGGAGAGTACTGTAGGGGAGCACTAAACCAGCTTAACCCACCTTCACTGTCTCTCACAGTCTGTGAGCATCAATGTTTTAGCCTTGATTTGACATCGAAAAACACTAATATTTGTATCTTTGTCACTATCTCTGAAAAAATCAGAAGGGAAAATAGATGTATTTATAATCAGTGGTTGGATTTTGATGAAAGGCAGGGATACAGAATAAACCACCATTTATGCCACCAATAAAATACACTTAAAAATTTTCCCTTAAAATGGGATTTTTCTGAATTGTAAAATGCAAATAAGTAAGACCTACTATTTATTGTTATTCCCTCATTTTAAAAAACAATAAAATGCAAACAACTCACAATGTTAAATATCCAGCTTAAGCCATTCATGCAGATGATTTGGGGACAAACATATCCAGAGTTGGTTCTAGTATTTATTATTCCTATAACTGCACAATTGAAACTACCTGAGCCCCTATGTATACATTAACAAAATGGAGATAGTGACACGTCATAGGATTGTTGTACATATTAAATTAGGTCACGAAAATAAAGATTTTCTCATTCAGCTCTTGGTACTATTAGGTGATCAATAAATATTATTCCTCTTTTTTTCCCTTCCTATAATATTATTGCCTAAATATATTAGTATAATTTAGAATTTCAATCTAGTAATGATCAGATTCATACGTTTACTCAGCATTTGGAAAAATAAATTTGTTTGCTTCCTGATCAAAATGGCAGACTGAGACACATACATTTCAAAATATCATTGAAATGATAGAATACAGGTACAAAATGAACTAACTCCTTTGTAGCACCACAAATGGGAAGAATACCTCCAAGAATCAGATATTTTGGGAAAGTGGATGAGACAACATTAACATATAAGGCAGGATACAGGAAAAAAGCCAAAAGAGGCCACATTAGAACTAGGAGCTATATGCTTCCTGACAGAACCCTGGAAAGACTTCAGGCTCAGAATCATTAGGCAGAAGAGCAAAAATGTTGTGGGATAATCATCTGAATAATTCATTTTGAAACTGTCTATATAAAAGCATAGTTAATTGATTCTTTCAATTCAAACACACTTTATACACCAAGAATCAGAAAGCAGTGGTGTTTGCCTCCCTAACTAAAAGTTGAAAATTATTTTCCAGAGATTTTGTACAATCTCTCCATGTAAGACTGGATTCCTAAAAAGAGTATGCATGCCTAATAGTTAAGCACTTCTCTCTCAGTAGAGGGGAAGGCAGTTTGCTTGCATATGTCCACCTGTGCTCCATGAAAGAAAACCTGACAGCCAGCTTATCCTGCCCAGTCACCCAGGACTTGTGGTCAGCCCTTCAGTTTTAAGGAGGGTTTTTTGTCTGTTTGTTTCCTATTTGGTGGTTGTAAGAACCAGATTGTCAGAAGCAGCTTAGACCAACTATCCACTCATTTATGGTCATCTACCTTATTGACTACTAATAAATATAATAGAAAATAAAAGACAACTAGGCATTTTAGGAAAACAAATGGTCTGACATAAGTGATAAGAAGAGTAGGATAGCATGGGGTAAGGGTTTCCTCCCCTGTGCTTTTTAAAATTCTTCATGGAGGACTTTTTCCCCCCCATTCCTTTAAAGATAGTGAAGTCACTAAAGATAGTGAACTCCCCCCCTGAAAGGGAGGGAGAGAGAGAAACACTGATGCAAAAGAGAAGCACTGACTGGTTGCCTCCTGCACAAGCCTACACCAGGACCGGACCTGCAGTCCAGGTATGTGCCCTGACTATGAATTGAATCCAAAACCTTTCAGTTACGGGAAAATGCTCCAACCAACTGAGCCTCACTGGCCAAGGCTGAATTTCCTCCTCTTTTTTTAGGTGTAAAGTTCATAGAACAAAAATATTGGCCCAGGTATTTTATTTACATTTTTTTGTAAATTATTTAGAAGAACTAAAATAATATGTCTTAAAATTTAGGATAAAGGGAAATACTTAGGATGCAGTGGAATAAATGAACTGAATTTTTACTCTTCCATAGCTGAATGAAAGAGAACTATCCTAAGTTGATAAATCAAGCAATGAAGTCATATCCATATTATTAAAACATTTTTAACCACCAGAAATCTGAAAACATAAATAGTTGAAAGTGGTTACCTGTGGGGTAACTAGGAATGGCAGTTACAATCAATTTTGTCTTTTCCATTGAATTTTATATCATTGTGTGTACATATTATTTTTATAAGTATTGATCAAATTATAGCAAATGTGATGCAATTTAGATAATTTTTAAATCAAAGTGCTTAAAAGTTATCATAATATTCACATGGCAAAATTATTTGAGGAGTAAATGAGATACTGAATTTGAGAATGATTAGCATATAGTAAATATACATCCACAAAATTATATTGTATATATTTATTTTCTTAATTTATAAGTCTCAACCTAGTTTTTTTAGTTCTATTGTTCAATTTGTTTTTGTTTTTCTATTTTTTATTTTTTTTATTGTTGTTAAAGTGTAGTTCTCTCCACTTTCCCCCACTACCCTCCCACCCCCGACCCCAGCCGTCCCCACTCCCCATCCTTGATCCCACCCCGCTTTGGTTTTGTCCATGTGTTCTTTATACATGTTCCTAAAAACCCATCCCGCTTTTCCCCCATTGTCCCTTCCACCTCCCCTCTGGTTACTGTCAGTTTGTTCTTAATTTCACTGACTCTTTACATTTTACTTGTTTGGTTTGTTGATAAGGTTCCACTTACGGGTGAGATCACATGGTATTTGTCTTTCAACACCTGGCTTATTTCACTTAGCATAATGCTCTCCAGAACCATCCATGCTGTCACAAAGGGTAGGAGCTCCTTCTTTCTGTCTGCGGCATAGAATTCCATTGTGTAAATGTACCACAGTTTTCTGATCCATTCATTTGCTGATGGGCACTTAGGTTGCTTTTAGCACTCGACTATTGTAAACTGTGCTGTTATGAACATTGGGGTGCATAGGTCTTTTGGGATTGGTGTTTCATATAGTCCCAACAGTGGAATTGCTGGGTCAAAAGGCAGATCCATTTTTTGTTTTCTGAGAAAATTCCACACTATTTTTCATAGTGGCTGCATGAGTCTGCATTCCCACCAACAGTGCACTAGGGTTCCCTTGTCTACATCAACCTGGTTTTTTGATAGCCTTACTCATTTATTACAATCCAATTTACTTCCTCACAGGCCCTGGAGGAAATCATACTGCTTTTGACTATCATGTCTATATTCATTTTTCTGAAGCAATCAACAAGTTGATGTCCCATTTAACTAGAACATTTTTCTTTTCAAACTTTTTCCTTATATGGTACTTAACCATGTGATAACATCTGGAGAACCTATCATGTGCCAGGCATCATTCTAGGGACTGAAGATGGTGCCCATTCACCCAGACAGCTACCAAGGGCATGCTGCCTTTGAGGTGCTTACAGGCTATTAGGGAGGAGGCAACATCAGGACATTGCAGTAATTTTGAGGACTAAAGTAAATTAAGATATTTTAACAATGCAAGAAATGGTTTTTGAATCCAGCCAAATGGGGTCTGAGAGGTGTCCCAGAGTATGTGATGTCTGAGTTGCTCTTCAGTGGCTAGAAATTGGTTGTCAAAATAGAGCGAAGAATAGGATGTAGCTTTCTAGGCCGAGGGAGTACCAAGAGCAAGTCATGGAGACAAAAAACAAGGTGCAATTTTAGGGTAAAATCAAGTAGTGTGTGTGCCTCATTCACAAGTTTTATGTGAGATACTGGATGAGGATCCAGTCAGAGACAGAATTGGTGCAATCAGAGAAGAGTTTATTCTGGAATATTGTTCTGGAGCTGCTGCTTCTTGAGTTAGTAACTAGATCTTATGGACCACAGTAATCACTCCCTACTCAAGCCTTTCAATTCAGCGTCTTATTCAGGTTGTCTTCCACTCATTCAAAATGTCATGTGTTGCTTTTTTTCTCAGTAAGATTCTATGTTGCAGGAGAGAGAGACTGGGTTATTTGTACTTCCATAGATGTTAGCATTATTCTTGGTACACAGTGGTATTAAATATATACTTGTTGCATTAAAATGTTTAGGAACATATATATTAGATAAAATATGATAAATCTTTAAATCTAATTCTTAGAATCTCTGCTAAATGGATAAACACAGTGTCATTGTAGATGTATTTATTCCTTCCATATGAAATTTTTCACATCTGATTTTAGCATATTTTCTTTTGGAGGTCACTGAGATTGAATGAGAAATGTAAATTAAATGCTATACTACTTTCTTAATTTATTTTTATAATCAAGACTTTCTCAAAGTTTAAAATGGAAATGCTTTCTTTCATCAGAACATGCCTACATATTCAAGAATAACATTCAAGAATAAAATGAATGTTAAAGATAGCATTTTTTTCCTTGTCAGTCTGAACTAACAAAGCATCATGGCATTTTCAGCAAAGTCTAGATTCTCATTTTCAAATGAGGGCTTGATTTATCCTCTAAATTCTGTGCTATGTATCAGCCAGACACCTCATTAAAACCTGGGTTTATTAAAATCGAGGAAATAACAACTCCTAGCCTTGCTTCTGAAGTGCGCACTATCTATAACAAAGCCAACAAATAAACTGGAATAGCTATACAGTGAAACAATAACTAATTAGTGAGATTTTATAATGAAATAAGAGAAGTTAGAAAATACAACACGAACAATATAAGGCCAGAATATTTTGTATATAATCACATGGGAACTCTAGGAAAATACCATACTAGTTTCAAATAATGTAAAGCATTGAGTTTCCCATAAGAGAAAAGATAAATAATCTTCATTGCTTTTTATTTAATTAACTCTTTTTATGCTATGGTAAATTAAACTATTGGTTATATCATTATGCAAGACAATCTCCCTCTGTGTCCTCCTTTCTCCTGTGTAGACTGTATGTCTTGCACATAATAAGTGTTCAGTAAATGTTGCTTGTTGTCTTTTCCTGAGACAAAAGATATAAAAGCCAAGGCAGAGTAAATTCTGTTTCAGTAAATTCTGTTTTTTAAAATTTACCTCTCTGCTGCCCACATTACCTATTCTTCTTAGGTCTACTTGGCATCCCCTTTTCTTGCCTTTTCAAGTACCACATCGTGACCATGTGGTTTTGTAAGCTGAATTATACCATGCTCCTGAAGATCCCCACTACAAACAGTTTCCTTCTCACTTTTCTCTGAAGTCACAGAACTAGGCATTCCTTGCAGTTATAAATCTTTGGTCATCAACCTCAACCAGACTGCCATTTCTGCATTTTTCTACTCAAGTCTCTCCAGCTTTCTTTAATCCTCCAACACCTACCTCTGTGGGATTCGCAGTAGAAAATCTGTCTGGTCTCCCATTTCTTGGAGTAAGCAGATGCTAAAAGAAGCAAAGTATTTCAACTTTTTGTTGTGAAGACCTCAAATCTTATTGCTCCTAAACACATCCATTCTGCCTTGCCTCCTGTCAAGATGAAAGCAAAACTTCTCCTCCGGTCTAAGGCCAATCTTCCCAGCAGTTTGATGCCATCTCAAAACTCAGATTCTTATGATTATCTTCTTTCTGTCTCTTCAACCTTTCTCTACCAACTTGCACATACTAGCTTTTCAATACTGCATACTCTAGACTTCCCTTTTTAAAAACAAACAAAAACTCCTACTTTCACTTTTAGCTACTACACTCTCAAGTTTTCTGGTTGTTTTTAGTTCTTTAAACTTTGTTTATGCTTCAACCCATGGCAACTAGCTTACCCTGTCCCATGTGTTTGTCCTACTTTAGGTTGTCACCAATAACTTTGTCACACAATTTAATCAGACTCCTCAGTTCTCTTTAGCTTTAATCCTCATAAACAGTGTGTTACAATTTGACACATTGTAGAAAAGAATAAAAAGCAGGTCTGACTGCCTTTCCTTTGAAAAGCTTGCTTGTAAGTTTGGCCCTTGGGAGGTATCAAGGACCTTTACTTATGTTGTCACAATTTGCTGCTGGAGGGATTGAGTGTGTCTCATGTGACTCCCTCTAGGAGAGGACACTTGGAAATTTGTGCCTAGTTCCCTTTTCTCTTTGCTGTTTTTGTCTTGTATGCTCTCACTGTAACCAATCATAGCCATGAGTACAGCTAAATACTGAATCTCATTAGTCCTCCTAGACAATTATGGAAACTAGGGATGGTTTTGGGTACTCTAACACAGACTCCCACTCCTTTTTAAAAGCTCTTTCCACCTCTGGCCACACATTTTCCTGGTTTTCTTCCTGCCTTTCTCTCCTTAATTTATTTTTTAGGTGCCCTTCTCTCTCTGTCCATGAAATGTTAATGTACAATGGGCTTTTTCTCTTGGTGATATTTCATACATTACAGCATTGACAGTGACAGTTTTTACTACTAAACATTTCTTGACACTAGCCAGCATTATTTGCTCCAAGGCACAATCATGAGCCTAATACTTGTGTGTTTCCATTTCTCTTTTTTGTTTTATTTTTTAATATTTATTTCAATTGTTGTTCAAGTACAATTTTCTGCCTTTTACTCCCATCCCAGCTCACCCCTCAGCCCTCCCCACTACCCTCCCATTTCCAACCCCCCTTGTTATTGTCCGTGTATCTTTTATACTTGTTCCTGCAAACCCTTCCCCTTTCCCCCTGAAATTCCCTCCCCTATCCCTTCTGGTCACTGTCAGCCTGTTCTCAATTTCAGTGTCTTTGGTTATATTTTGCTTGCTTGTTTGTTTTATTGATTAAATTCCTGTTAAAGATGTCCATTTCTGTTCTTGATCTATAATCTCATTATGAATTGAATTGTATTACCTAACAGTTTATGTGTTGAAGTCCTAATATCCAATGTAACTTGACTATATTTGGAGATGGGACTTTATGGAGATATTTAAGGGTAAATGAAGTCATAAGAGTGGGACCCTACATTCAATAAGACTAATGTCCTTATAAGAAGGGAAAGAAATGTCACACCTCTCTGTCTGTCTGTCTGTCTGTCTCTCTGCACATAAACAAGGAAAGGTCATGTGAGGACACAGTGAGAAGGTGATCATTCCCAAGCCAAAAGGAGAAGATGTTAATCCTGCTGACACCTTGATCTTAGACTTCCAGCCTTCAGAAATATGAGAAAATAGATGTCTGTTTAAGCACCCTAGTCTGTGGTGTATTATTATGGCAGCTGGAGCTGACTATTGCAGATCTATTCTCCATACAGCAAATAGAATAATCCTTAAAAACCTAAAGCATAGAATGTAACATCAGGACTTGTTACTTTCTGCTTAAACTTTCAATGGTTTCTTATAATTAAAATGTAATCCAAACTCCTTACTATTGCCTACAAAGTCATGAATAAACCTTTAACTTCACCTTGGATTATTCTCCCTTTCTTTTTATACCCCAACTTCTGTAGCCATCTTTAATTTTCTGAAGTGTCTCAAGATATTTTCCTCCCCTGGCCTTTACACACACTGTTCCTTTGCCTGGAATCTTCATCCATTTTTCACATGGCTGCCTTCTCCTTCTTCATTTGTTATTGTAAATTACACTTCCTTGGAAAAATCTCTACATGACTGAATGTAGCTGTGCTAATGTCTATTATCCTCTGTGACTGTAAGAAGACTGTTTTCTTGACTATATTGATAAGCTGTATTACATATTCATTTCTTTATATTTTTATTGTCCACTCTCCCAACTTCTGTATAAATTCACAAAAACACCAACCATGTGTAGTTTATTCTCTAACATAAAGCTAATCCCTGCTACAGTGCTTGCCACATAATAAGCACTTAATAAATACCTGTTAAACAAGCAGGCATGGATAGTTGTATGCATGGGTGATTAGGTTGATAGCTATTGTAAAAAAAGTTCCAACACCAAATCTAAATTCTTTAAAATAATTTATAAGACCCTCCACAAGCTTACTCCTTGTGGGTAATGGGCACCTGAGCAAAAATAACCTCCTTATTATGAGAACAATAATCTGATCCTAGTGACATTAACCGAGTCAATATTTCTTTTTAGTAACTATTTATGCTATTTACTGTGCTAGCTCCACCTGTCCCCAGTCTCTCTTCACCACACCATTATGTTCAAACCATAATGGACACATTGTATTTCCTCCAGGGGCCAATACTCCCTTTCTTTTGCCTTATTCTTCACACATGCTGTTCTTGATGCCCAAAATACTCTCTACAGATACTTTCATTTGGCTAATCCTATTTGTCCCTGTGATCCTGGCTTAAACATTAATTTAGAAAGGAAGGCCTTCTCTGCCCCTAGATTAGTCAGACCTCCTGCTGTAACTTCCCCTAGCTGCCTGAACTTCTCCAACATAACTCTCTCCTTACAATTTCATTATTATTTGTCTTAACTGTTTTCCTTCCCATTAGACTGGCAGCTCAGTGGCATTACATGACACACTGTGCACCATAGGATCTCTGGGAGCTAGCACAGTGGTGAGCAAAAAATGGCTGTGGGATTACACTGGTATTCTCTAAATCAGCAAAGTCTGATTCCAGTTACAGGGTGTTCTGCCTCAACCATCCATCCACTCACTAGTGGTTGTAAATATGAAGACTATACTTAATCTAATTAATTTCAGAACTAAAAGACTTAAATTGTGCCTTAAAAAATGTGTCACTATGTTTTCAGACAGTACCAGGCTACCTGACTTTCTAACCTTCATTTAATCCCTCCTTAAATCAATGGTTCTTCAGAGGCCATGATTCTCTAGTGATCAAGAGGTTTATGAATGCTTAAGTGAGCCCCAAACAAAATAATCCCAATTATGCTGAGTGTCTTCAATTTCTCAGCTCTTTATATAGGATTTAAATAAACTAAGTGTTTTCTTGAGAAAGCAGGCTTCTGCAGGCTCTGGAATTTTGCAAATGATCTCAGTGTTAAATCAGATGGGTTGTTATCCTTGTCCAAGGACAAACATTCTACTAGTAAACCAAAATTGCTTGGGGGCTGGCTGATGGATCTCAACATTCAGGAGTGTGAGCTCAGGGGCAGAGACCTTAGTTACTGGCTGCTAGTGGGCTACGACCACCCTGAAGACATTAGCTATTTCATTGGGTGAGCTGTGTGAGTTGGCCAACTTCCATACATGAAAAGACTACTTCCTGTCCTGTAATATGTATCCTTGTCTTTGAAACTGACACACATTCCTTATGCTCCATGACAGCTTTACCTTCTACTTCCTTGTCTTCCACCTATCTCACCTGTCCTTCAGGGGTCTGTCTTTGACATGGAACCTGGAATACATTCTAGCAACTCTTTCTTCTTTATTTCATAGCTAAAGTCACTCTTCCACCCCTTTTTTAAAAATAAACCTCCTAATTTCATGTGTGGTTGAGTCATTTTTGTACTCTGACTAGCAGATGATTTATCAGTTCACCTTATTTATCTTTATAAGAGGTCAAATGATGCAAGGAAGAATACCACAACCCAAAGCAGCTTGAACAAACAATAAAATTAGGAACACTTATTGGCTTAAGAAGCTAGAAAGAATACCTGGACCTGAGGTAAGAACTGTAAGAACAAAGGACTCACCTCATGGACAAATACCAGGATTGAAATAGCATTACTGCTTTTCTTCATTCTCACTTTGAAGATATATTTTCTGTAGATGGATAGAAGACACTTTCCAGTGGTTCCAGATTCCAGTTTATTAACCCCAGTGCAAAGTTAGCTTCATTCTCTTAGTATCAGCATATCAAATAAATAAATAAATAAATAAATAAAAAGCTAAATGTCAACAAAAATGCTAGTGTCTACCTCTTGGACCAATCACTTATTCAGTGAGAAGGGATATAATAATTGGCCAGACTTGGGAAATGTGCACATTCCTATATTCTGAGGAAAGTAGATGATTAAGGATGGATGGGTTAGGGATAGGGTTAGGGCATGATCTTCCTACCCTTGTCCCTCACTTGTTTTTGCAAAATAACCTCAATTTGGATCCAATCCTTTTATCCACTCCTTTTATCCACTCCTATACTGATTTTTTTTTTTTTACAGTTGTAAGCAGGAAGTATAAACATATTGCAGTGGTAACCTATTTTTTTCAAAGACACTTAGAAATGTGGGGTGGAAAAGAACTTCAATGTTTCATTCACTATAGGAATATGTGTTTCCTTCTCTCTGCACCTCAGAATTTACTTCCACAAAAGGGAAACTGATACAATCTTTGGCCCCTATGCAAATCAGCACCCCTAAGGGTAGAATTTTGCCCTAAGATATTTAGGGGGTGCCTTTTCTTTTGGTTAATCCATAACCAAAAGAGTTAAGACTGAGAGAAAAGATTTGCTGTTGTTTGACATGTGAGCCACAGTTATCTATGCAGCTTCTTTCTTGCAAAAGTAATTGGGCTTAGGGAAGAAACATGAGGCTTCATTGTCCAGTAAGCAACCATTCTCAAACCAGAAATCCAGACCCAATTTTCAAAGGGAATCAACCCAATAATTTATGCATGAAATTTACTCATTCATTTATTCACTGAATGAATCTTACTTAAACATGCCCGGTACTGTTATACTCTGAGAAAATCAATAAACTAATGTCCTTAAATCCAGAGGAGCTTTTAATCAAGGGGAAGAAATAGGTATATAAATTTTTATTGTAATTTAATATTTAAAGTACTGTTAAGAGATGTATGAATAGAATGCTATAATAACACAGAATGAAAAAATCAGACTCCCTGTAGGTGCCTAGAGGGACCAAAATACCCCAGTTATCTGTCTCCTGGAAGATTGGAGAAAGAGTAAGTGAAAGATTATTTAGAACTATTAGCTCAAAACTAAATCTTGAAATAAATAAGGAAAGATTTTCTTCAGTTTGAAAGAGTCCAACAATAATGTATCCTGATATCTAATGATTAGGGTGACTGTTAAATGTATATTTAAGTTGAGAAAGTTTTGCAGGTCAAAGAAGCCTCTTTTCAAAATTACTCAAAGACAGCAAACTTGTCTTGGGGTATCTTCCCCCAGATGTTGAATTGGAGACAAGAATTTAAAAACAAGTCATATTTGTAGGGAAGTTATTCCAGAGAGCAGCAGTGGGAGAGTGAAGAACTAATACAAGAACATGAGGGAATCCAATAATAGATACGGGTCAAGCCAGTTACCACTATAGTCAACTGGAGCTCAATCTCTCTGAGAAATTCTGAAAATCAGTCAATACTGCAGAGCTATTACCTAAGCAGAAAGGAAGCTGAGCTATCTCCCACTGTCTGAGGCCCTCTCCCAGAGGCATAAACAATTACACACTTCTGGCCTCTCTTTTGAGCCAAGAAAAAGCCCTTATAGAGACAGTCCCAAGCAATTGCACTGGGACACCTTAGACATGAACTTGAATGTGACGACAAAGTAGAAACCAATAGCCCCTGCTATAAGATATTAACTAAGACTACCCTGACAATCAGACATATGATGTCCCTGCAGATTAGGTATGTATGTTTTTCCATCTCTCCTTGAGTTGACTGTGAATCTGAAGAGTACAAAACAATTAAATTTTATGGAGGCAAATAAAATTTTCATTATTAGACTTCTGCTAAGATTTTCTGCTAATATCTTGCTTATACAATTCCAAAATTACATAAAAGCTCACTGGATTGCTCTATTCCTTCATTCAATTACATTTGCTCCATCTGTACTCGCTTGTGAAATCTCTCTTAATTACCAAGCACACATTTAATTAAGCACCTTTTTAGTCACTTAGCATGAAGTTGTTGAAGTTGTAAGAATGAGAGTCAGTCATGTGAGATGAATAGCAAAAAGCATAATAGATCCTCCTGTTTGGAACTGGGGTAATAAAATGAATGTCTAGCACATCAAATATTCTGAGGAACAAGTTCTACTTTATTGTTTTGCAAAATGGCTTCTGAGTCATCATTAATACTCTCAGTAATTAATGAATACCAGATGGAATATGAAACAGGGCCACATCCATCAAGAGGTGTTTTCTCAGAGTTAAATGAGACAGCTTGAAAAGTTTTCAGCTCCTTCAGTCTTGGTTCAAGAAACATTTTGAACACACTTTGGAGGAAACCTGGATGCATGCCTTGATCTTTCTGATACCCAAATATGAAATACAGCACCTTCTTTCCACTCATTTATTTTTATACAGGATTCTGTGATCTGACCTCAAAATTTTTTGAGCAATTTTCCTCTTCCCCACTAGGTAGAAAGAAGAATTTTGAAAATCTAGACAATGGGTGGAGAGAGGAAGAAAGCAATCCATATCATGCCATGTGGCTAAGTCATGAAAGGAATGAGTTAGTAGTTACTCCTTGGGTCTCTGCTTGGGAGGCAGGGTGTATATTTATAGATCAAGCATATCATCAGAAATTAGCACTTCTAAATAGTAATAGAAACAGAGGTTCTGAGGTTTTCTAAGGTTCTGAAGGACAGGGAGTCAGGGTCATAACCTAAGGAACTTCAACATGCAGGAAGATGACTAAAGATCAGGTACTGTGAGATAGGTGGCAAGTGAGGATGTAATGATTGTGTTCTGCGATATAAGAATGAAAAGATTATTTGTTCTTTAGATTTTTCTATAACTTTCCTTGTAACAGAAACTTGGGAATTCTCAAATGGAATGGAATAATTCTGTTGGGAACCACCCTGCCTGGTTTTGGAAGCTGTAATCCCCTGTGGCTAAGGCTGAGTAAAAAGACCTCGGGACCATAAGCCATTTAGAAGACAAAGCTTGCCTTTCTTGTAGGGGTTCTGCCTCTGCCCCTTTTTACTTCACCCGGCTTGGCCCCAGGCAGATGACTGATTAGTCAATGATGGTAAGATTCCTCAAGGGAGGGATGACCTAAGACAGGCATGGCCATGAAGGGGCCCTCAGGGAAGGACTTGGGGGCTATAGAAAAATGGGGTGGTGGACCCTCGCTCCTCGGCTCTGATGTATCTTGAGTCCTCTTTCTGTCTGCCAGAAGTCTCTTAATCTCTTGGCTGCCTTACTTCCCCTGCTTGACTTAAGACTGAAATACTTCTGGAGGGCAGTGTAGCCCTGGGCAGGAATGGGTGGTTCCCCAGGGTGATCAGGCCTAAGAAAAAATAAATAAAACCTGTGAAACCTGCTTTGCTAAGAATGCCCTCAATTTTCTGATAAGGGTCCAAGCATGAAATGAATTCATTTCTCAAAGTTTTATAGACCTTTAGCTAACTGACCCTGACTCAGAATAAGTCCTCATAGTTTTTTGTATGTTATCTATTGTTTGATTTATTACTGCCTCACAATGATTGATGAGCTTTACATATACACCCTGTGTTCCTGTGCAAATTGAACCCAATAAAAGCCCATTGAGGAACAGGCTTCTGGCCCTTCTCGTTTGAGAGATCGGTCACTTTTACTCCCCAAGCAGATCACGTTTTGGTAAACTTATTCTCATCTGTGGCAGATGGGAGGGCTCTGTGGGTGAGCCCCCAACCCACATAACTCCTTAGTCTAGCAATGAAAATTTTATTGGTAGTTTCTGAAGAAACTAGTGGAAAAGAGATGGAGGTCAGTCAGAGGTCATGGTCAGAGATGAAAAAGGGAGGATGGGCTATAATATAGGGGATCTCTCCTTTGAATTAAATAACACATAAATGTATATGAATACCTCAGTTGATTAAACTCCAGGTCTTGATTTTGATTCTTACCCAAACCAGTCAGAAAATTGGAAATAGCCATTTTGCAAGTAGAAATGAACCAATTTCTACCATTTGAAACTGATGATAATATTGAGCCCTTTTCTTAGTTGACCTTATTATGTTCACTTCAAATCTGGGATCCTGGTCATGTAGTTCCCATTAACTGGATCACTATTACCCATTACCTTTGCACTTTAATTCATCTACCTGTTGGGTCTACCTACAGTAAACCTAAGTTTAGCCTTCTCTAGGGAGATTTTCTTTATCGTTTGAATCCACATTGAACTCTCCCTCTTCTGAAATATTTTGATATTCATGATTTGTTTTAGCTAACTCATGACTAAAATATAGTTTGTTCTATAATGCTATTACTTCACATGCAGAGCTTTATATTTTCAACTAAACTGTAGGTTCCTCTAGTCATGACTGACTTCTGTATACCCATAACACTGAGCATTAACATGGATTCATGAACTTTTGAGCAAGAATAGAGATTCAATTTAAAATCCAAGGTTTAAGGATAAGGTAACTGAGGCTCAAAAAAAAAATACCTTGTTCAATGACTTTTAAGAGTGAATTACAATGTCAAAACTGGAATATAAAATTTCTGACCCAAGTCTAATGTTTTGCTGTTACGTGAGAGAGCCAGCAAGATCTGATGGGCAATGAGACATATTTAATTACTTTAAAGTCCTGTTGTGAGTATTCTCTAGAAGACAAGGGTCAGACTCACTACTTTTTTGCGGGGGGTAGGCAGGGGAGCCCTTTAAAAGCTTGAAAATTGAAGTGTTTTCCTCCAGAGAACATTTAACCTGTTTTGGTTGGAGCAGAGAGCTTTGGTTTTTCTCAGCATTGTCTTTGCTCTTTGGTTCTATTTAATACTCAACAAGAAGGAGGGTTAATGTCATTTCAAGTAAATCAGTCCATCTGAACTTGAGACCATCTTTCTGCCTTTTCTATCAGTTAGGAAGTCTATAAATTTGGTAACAAGTGCCAAGTGGGAAACTTCTAGCTATGACTTGAGACTTCATCAAAAACCTGCCTAACCCTTCTAGCTATAGATCACTCATCATTTTCCCAGCAGCATATGAACTTTCTTCCAAAGAAAAAGGAACAAACACACCATAAGAGGAGAAAGAGGATTGTGAGACAAAAACACAAAATGACACAAAACACCAGTGAAGACTCCTTTTTGCAAAGCTTATACTGCCTGACGTCCAAACCTGACTCCTAAACCCCAAACCAAAGGTAAGAATGGGACAGCTGCCAGTCTGCAGACTCAGGTGTGAGCTGCTGAAAATACACAACTGCTGGACTTCTTAAAATCTGACAACAAAGATTAGCTTTAAGGAGTCTTATAGGGACAGTACACCTTGAGCATAGGGATAGAAGCTGCTTAAAAATATCAACAGTGGGGCTTGCATGCGTCCTATGAAATTAGCAGTCAGTATATATTTTTCTTGAATTCTGAACAAATAGCAGAGCATTAATCTTGGTAAAGCTTGACTAGTTAATTCTAGACTTGGAAACTTGAAGTGCTTCTAGTCAATTTCTTGTTTTTAAAATTTGTCTTGGGCTGCTTTTCCTTTCTGCTGGGCTAGGAAGTTGTTGGTCTTGCTTTAAAACACTCTCTCACTTTTCTCTTTTCAAATGGATTCACAGAGTTGGGTTTCTGAAACATGTCAACCTTTAAAAATTAATTCACGTAAGAGAAAAGACTAGGCAAACATTACATGTTTTAAAAATTATAAAATTGAGACTGTACTTGACAACTAAAGGAAGTGGGAAAACAATTTATGTTTATGTCTCTCTCTAAAAACCACTCCATGATTTTCTTCCTATTATGATAAACCAAAATGATTCCTAGAACCAAAGATAAAAAAGTCATATCCTATATGGTGTTGATTCATTATAAAATAATTTGTTACTGAAATATATTATATTTATGAGTATATGCACATTTAGTATTGCCTTAAATACAGTTCATTACAAGTTAAGGCTGATTTATTTTTCCAAGCTTTGAATGCCATTATACATTTATAGTTAATGTGAGTCAATGTTTCAATTCAAGGCCAGGAGTGGGGTGAAGTGAGCGACGGCCCTAGAAGCTGACACTGCGTTTGCATGACCCTCTGGGTGGGTGCTTTCTTAAATTTGCACCCTAGGAGTTTCACTGACCTTGCATTACTTCGGGGCCTAGTTGCAAATCATGCCCTAAACTCTTCTCCAATGATCTGCCATATTTTCTTGAACTGAGTATTGGAGTGTTGTCTGCCTTGATACAGCCTCTTTCACCATGTCTTTGTGTTCCACTTAACAGTTTAGACCTGTAAGTGTCTGATTAAATGTATGCAAAGAATAGGAATGAAAAAAGACAAAAAAGGAAATGTCATATGAGAAACTAAAATGCCAACTATATCATGAATAAAAGAAATGGGGGGAACCATACTGAAATAACAGAAAGGAGCTGTGATTGGGGGAAGTGTTCCAAATTACGAAGAGTGGTATGAACTTCCCTGCCTGGGAAAATGGACCAACCAATATTTGAAGTGTAGCTGAAGAAAAAATATATACTGTGTGTGGTAGCATATTCTAACTTTGGGGTATCTAAAGTAAACAGAAGAAAAATGGCCAGTTTATGGATCTGACAACCGTCTTGTCAGAGACTAATCTATACAAACTTAATAAACCTATGATTCAACTATGTCTAGAGCTCATCATTTTGTGAGTATCTACCTTGTTCTATCATAGTTTATCTCAAATTCTCACAATCACTTGTTTTACAGATAAAGTTACAGAGTGATTAGGGAGATTGCTGGCACCCATGAAGCTAGCAATTGTCAGAACCTGCAGTGTTACATGACTGTGAGATATAAAAACAAAGTAATTTCTATAATTTAAAAAGCCAGAATTATGTGATAATCCATTACTACATGTTGTTATTAGCCTTATGACTTGGGCAATATTTAAGCATGTCACCCTCAGTCCAGGTTACTAGACTCTATTGTGTATTCTCACTAAATTTCCCAGTAGAATACACTACACTATACAGACACACCCATAGACACACAAACACTAGCACACAGATTCAAACAGAAACATGTTTTCTCATCTCAATGTGCAGAATTAAAGACCAGCTTGCTCCTCCTAGGTTATACACTTGGAAATAATCAGGTTCCCAATTGTGTTGTGACCCTTTGAGCCCAGGGAGGTTCACTTGGGATTCAGGCAGATGGAGGAAAATGCACTGAGCCCTGGGAAGGCCTGACAAACCTTTACTCAAGGGTGGGGCGATCCACTCACTCCACAGGCAGCGAGTCGCACAGCGGGAATCCCCAACCCCCTTAGTGCTAAATGCACACAAAGCTGGCAGGATGCCAAGACATTGTATGACACAGTGTGATTCTGTGCACATGGCCCACTCAAGGCTCTGGGAACACAGTTTACTGGGCCCTGTCGCAAGGCTATGGGAACACCACTGATCTTAGTTGCCCAGACATCTGGGTGAGGGAGCCTGACTGACGCCATTCACCTGACACCATCTTCAAGTTTATCTAGTCTAATGTTTCAAATTCAAGTACACCAGGCAATTTTACAAAGGTTATAACTCTAGTAAATATAATCTTTATTTTTCCACTTAATATTCCCATTCAAGTCTTTACATTATTTGTTGCACTATAAAAATATATTGCTTTTCTTAAAGTTTTCCAGCCAAAACATTTTCTCTTAACCATCAGTTCACTTCTCAATTTATCTACTTGGAGGCTCTTTTTTTTCTGTTTTTTTTTAAATTTTTTTTTTATTGTTTAATTACAGTTGCTCCCATTTTTGCCCCATTACTCTCCCCTGTCCTACCCACCCCCCATCTTCCAAATTCAATCCTTCCTCACTTTGTCTTTGTCCATGGGTCCTTTATACGAGTTCCTTGATTTGACCCTTCCCCTTCTTTTCCCCCATTACTGCCCTCCTCCTTCCCCTCTGGTCACTGTCAGTTTGTTTTCTATTTCCATGTCACTGGTTCTATTTTGCTCACTTATTTGTTTTGTTGATTAGGTTCCACTTATAGGTGAGATCATATGGTATTTGTCTTTTATTGCCTGGCTTATTTCACTTAGCATAATGCTCTCCAGATCCATCCATGCTGTAGCAAAAAGTAGGAGCTCCTTTTTTCTTTCTGCTGCATAGTAGTCCATCATGTAAATACACCACGGTTTTTTGATGGACTCACTTACTGATGGGCACTTTAGCTGTTTCCAGCACTTGGATATTGTAAGTAACACTGCCGTGGACATTGGGGTGCATAGGTTCTTTTGAATTGGTGTTTCAGGATTCTTAGAGTATAATCTCAGCAATGGAATTGTTGGGTCCAAAGGTAGTTCCAATCTTAGTTTTTTGAGGAATTTTAATACTGTTTTCCACAGTGGCTGTACCAGTCTGCATTCTCATCAACAGTGCACTAGGGTTTCCTTTTCTCCACAACCTCACCAGAATGTGTTGTTTGTTGATTTGTGGTGGTCATTCTGAATGCTGTGAAGCTGTATCTCATTGTGGTTTTAATTTGCCTCTGTCTGATAGCTAGTGTTGCTGAGCATTTTTTCATAGGCATATGAACACTTTATTCTCCTTGGAGAAGTGTCTGTTCAGGTCATTTTCCCATTTTTTAAATGGATTGTTTGTCTTGCTGTTGTGGAGTCATGTGATTTCATTATTTTGAAGATCAAACCCTTGTCTGAGGTATCATTGACAAATACATTTTCCCATATGATGCGTTCCCTTTTCATTTTGCAGGTGTTTTCTTTAGCCACGAAGTTTTCTTTTTGATGAAGTCCCATTTGTTTATTCTTTCCTTTATGTCTCTTGCTCTAGGGGACCTATCAGTGAAAATGTTGCTGTGTGGGATATCTGAAATTTTCCTGCCTATGTTCTCCTTTAAGAGTTTTATAGTGTCATGACTTATATTTAAGTCTTTTATCCATCTTGAGTTTTTTTTTGTGTATGGCGTAAGTGGGTGGTCAAATTTCATTTTTTTGCATGTAGCTGTCCAGATGGGAGCAACAGCCCTTGTTGAAGAGGGTATTTTTACTCCATTTTATGCTTCTGTCCCCTTTGTTAAATATTAATTGGCCATAGAGGCTTGAGTTTATTTCTGGGCTCCTCATTCTGTTCCACTGATCTGTGTGCTCTTATACTAGGACAAGACCCTTTTGATTACAGTGGCATTATAATATAGTTTGATATCAGGTATTGCGATTCCTCCTACTTTGTTTTTCTTTCTCAAAATTGTTGCAGCTATTTGGGGTCATTTATGGTTCCATATAAATTTGTGAAATGTTTATTCTATATCTGTGAAATATGTCTGGTGTTTTAATAAGAATTGTGCTGACTCTATAAATTGCTTTGGATAGTATGGATATTTTGATGATGTTAATTCTTCCAATCCATGATACAGTATATGCTTCTATTTATTTGTGTCTTCCTTACTTTCTTTCTTCAGTGTTGTGTAGTTTTCTGAGTATATAGGTCTTTTAGCACCTTTGTTAGGTTTATTCCTAGGTACTTTATTTTTATCGTTGCTATATCAAATGGGATTTTTTTCCTGATTTCTGTTTCTGATATTTTATTGTTGGTGTACAAAAATGCCTTCAATTTCTGAGTGCTGACTTTGTATGCTGCTGTTTTGCCAAATTCACTTATTAGGTCAAGTAGTTTCTTGGTGAAGTTTATCAGGTGTTCTATGTACACTAGCATATCATCTGCAAACAGTGACAGTTTTACTTCCTCCTTTCAAATTTGGATGCCTTTTATTTCTTTTTCTTTTCTGATTGCTGTGTCTACAACTTCCCATACTATGTTGAATAGAAATGGTAAAAGTGGACACCATTGTCGTGTTCCTGATCTTAGTGGGAAAGTTTTTAGTTTTTGCCTGTTGAGTATGATGTTGGCTGTAGGTTTTTCACATATGGCCTTTATTTTGTTGAGGTGTGCTCCCTCTATTCCTATTTTGTTGAGTTTATAAAAATTATAAATGGGTGCTGTACCTTATCAAATGCTTTTTCCACATCTGTTGATATCATCATGTGATTTTTGTTTTTCATTTTAATTATGTGATATATTATGTTTATTGATTTGTGAACATTGTACCATCCTTGCCTCCCTGGGATGAATTCCACTTATATTGGCCTGTAGTTTTCTCTCTTTGTTGTGTGTTTATCTGGTTTTGGGATTAGGATGTTGCTGACCTCATTAAAAGAGTTTGGCAGTCTTCCCTCTCCTTGGATTTTTTTGGAATAGTCTCAGGAGAATAGGGGTTAGCTCTTCCTTAAATGTTTTATAAAATTCTTCTGTGAAGCTGTCCACTCCAGGGCTTTTGTGTGCCAGGAGTTTTTTGATTACTGCTTCAATTTCACTAGCTGTTATAGGCCTGTTCAGGCTTTCTGTTTCTCCTTTATTCAGTTTTGGAAAATTACATGTTTCTAGAAACTTGTCCATTTAACCCAGGTTTTCAAATTTTTTGGCATAGTGTTTGTATTAATTTCTTCCAATCCTTTAGTAATTTCTGTGGTATTAGTTGTAATTCCGCCTCTTTCATTTCTGATTTTATTTATTTGGGCCCTCTCTCTTTTTTCCTTGATGAGTCTGTTTAAAGCTTTGTTGATTTTGCTTATCTTTTCAAAGAACCAGCTCCTGGATTTATTGATCCCTTGAATTGTTCTTTTAGTCTCTATGTCATTTAATTCTGCTCTGCTCTTGGTTATTTGTTTCTTTCTACTCTGGGCTTTGTTTGTTGTTGGTCCTCCAGTGCTTATAGGGTTAGGTTGTTTATTTGAAATGTTTCTATCTTTTTTTTTTTTTACGTAGGCCTGTATTGCTATGAACTTCCCTTGCAGGACAGCATTTGTTGTGTCCCATAGGTTTTGGTCTGTTGTATGATCATTTTCATTTGTTTCCAGAAATTTTTTGATTTTTTTCTTGATCTCACTATTAACATGTTCACTGTTTAATAGCATGCTATCCAGTCTCTATGAATGTGAATGTTTTCAAGTCTTTTCCTTGAGGTTGGTGTCTAGTTTCAGGCCATTGTGGTCTGAGAAAATGCTTGATATGATTTCAATTTTCTTGAAATTGTTGAGTATTGTTTTGTGTCCTATCATGTGGTCTTTCTTTGAAAATATTCCATGTGCATTTGAAAAGAGTATGTGTTTTGCTTCTTTGGAATGAAAGGTTAGGTATCTATCAGTTAAATCAATTGATCGTGTATCGTTCAGTGCCACAATGTTCTTGTTGATATTCTGTTTGGAATATCTATTCATTGTTGACAGTGGGGTGTTAAAATTCCCTAGTATAAATGTGCTGCTGTCTATATCTTTCTTGAAGTCCTCCAAGATTTTCCTTATGTATTTGGGTGCTCCTATGTTGGATGCACATAAGTTTACAATATTTGTGTCTTCGTGATGGATTCTTCCCTTCAATGTTATGAACTATCCTTCTGTGTTCCTTTTTATGGTATTTGTTTTGAAGTCTCTTTCATCTGATATAAGTATTGCTACCCTGACTTTTTTTTCATGTCCATTTGTTGAAATGTTTTTTTCCAACCCTTTACTTTCAGTCTGTGTAGGTCTTCTGTTCTGTGGTGGGTCTGTTGTAGGCAGCATATTTTTAGGGTCATGTTTTTCTATTCAGCTACCCTATGTCTTTTGATTGGAGCATTTAATACATTTACATTTAAGGTTATTATCCATAGGTAGCTAGTCATTGCCATTTTCCCCCTTTGTACCTGTGTTCCTCTCTCTCCCCCTCTTTTTCTTCGTCTTCTTAAAGCAATCCCTTTAGCATATCTTGTAATGCTGGTTTGGTGGAGGTGTATTCTTTTAGTTTTCTTTTTTCTGGAAAACTCCATATTTCACTTTCCATTTTAAATGAGAACCTTGCTGGGTACAATAGTCTTGGTTGCAGACTTTTGTTTTTCATCACTTGGAATATTTCTTGCCAATTCCTTCTGACTTGTAGTGTTTCTCTTGAGAAATCAGCCGCTAGCCTTATCAGAGCTCCCTGGTATGCTACTTCCCATTTCTCCTTTGCTGCCTTTATGATTCCTTCTTTGTCTTTGAACTTTGCCATTTTAATGATGATGTGTCTTGTAGTGGACCTCTTTGGGTTCATCTTGATGGGGACCCTCTGTGCTTTCTGGGCTTGCATGACATTTTCTCTCATCATTCAGAGTTTTCCATCATTACTCTTTCAAACAGGTTTCCTATCTCTTGCTCTTCTTCTTCTTGTGGCATCCCTATTATATGGATATTATTATGTTTCATGTTGCCCTGAAATTCCCTTAACCCCTCTTTGTCCTTTTTGAGTATTTTTTCCTTTTTTTGCTCTTTCTGGGAGTTTCCTTCAGCTCTGTTTCACTTAGCCTACTTTTGATTCCTTCTATTGTGCTCTTCAGTTCAGAAATTGTATCCTTTATTTTCCCTTACTTGTTGATTGTTTCTATGTCCCTTTTTATGCTGATAGAGTTCTCAGTAAGTTCTTTTTACCTTCTCAGTATTTTTTGGTAATTCTCACTAAGCTCATTGAGTTTCCTGATAACCAGAGATTCTTTATTGTTTGGAACTCAATATCTGATAGTTTACTTGCTTCTATTCCATTTAGCACTCTTTCTGAGGATCCTTCCTTTCCTTCTGATTGGGGGTTGTTTCTTTGTTTTCCCATTTTTTTTTTGTAAACTCTTCTTGTTTGTGTCTACTTTTTAAATTGTTCTGTTTTGACTCCCTGTCTTTGTGGTGTGAACTTCTATGGTAAGAGACCTGTGTGATTTACTGGTGCAGTCTCCTTGATCTCCTGAACTTGATGCTTTGGGGATGTGCTTTATGCAATTTATGTTGACTTTCTGGATGTAACGGGGTTTTGATTGTTCTTTGGTGGGTCCTTCCTTCCAGCTGGTTGACCGAGGGTCACTCTACCTACCATGTCTGTATGCTGTCGTGCAGGTGCTTCCAGAACAAAACCACAAAGCCCAGGAAATAAGCCCACACCTGCAGAAATAACTCCTCCCTGCAATCCCACTATTAACACCAAATGAACCGTATTAATAAGGGTGTAAAGAGATTAAGACTATTATAAGAAAGGAGAGCAAACATGAGATGACCTACTGAAAGAAAAATGATTTTGAGAGGGGCGGGGGAGGAGCACCAATAAGATTAGGGAATTAGAGCACTGTGAGAGGAAGTAAAATTTACATTGTAAGTAAGAAAGGAAATGAGGAAGGTGGAATGGAGTAAGAAGGGAAGTATATAGTATTGGGTTTAAATAGAAATTTTAAAAAATAAAGTGAGAGAAATAAAAAGGGGAAAAAATAAATAATTTAAAAAAATGGGAACCAAATTGGAGAGAAAGCTCCAACACGGCACTATCAAGAACAAATGAGCTAAAATTAATATAGATGGGGTGGAAATAAGAGGGAAAAAAGAAAGAAAGAAAAGCTTAAGAGATTTCTAGAGGAAAGTGAAGTGATTTTGAGATGGTAGAGGGAGAGGAAATGCTAAGAGTGAGGAATGAAAACCAAGCTAAGACAGGGAAAAGATAAAATTTGAGACAGGGAAAAAATTTTTAAAAGGGCAGGATGAAAGAAAGGAAAAAAGAAAGAAACAGGCTAATACAGGGCACAGTTAAATTTGAGATGTTAAAAAAGAGTAGGAGGGGAACAGTAAAATTTGAGATTTAAAATACAAAATTAGTGAAGATCTAGATATAAAATTGAAAAAAATGTAACAACAACTCCCCTATCCACAACCGATGAACAAAGATTGCTGAAGGTGGAGAGAAGATGCAGGTATTTTAAGAGCAGGAAAAAGCATGTGAGATGACCATTGACAAGAATATTGGTTTTGAGAGGCTGGACGGGAGAGAAATAGGAAGAGTGCATAATGGAAACAAGTTGTAGCAAGACAGAAGGCAAAATTTAAAACAATATAATAAGAGGAATGAACAAGGTAAAATGGGATAGGTAAAGGAAGGTAAAAGAGAAGGGAGGGGCAAAACATGTGAACTGAAATAAAGTGTAGTATAAAGTCTAGTGATTTAATATGCACAAACTTGAAGGATAAGAAATGAATGTTAAAAACCTTTGCAGGACAGAAAATATCACAAATCAATGAGAAGACCATGATGGATTTTGTCTTTGTAGCATCTAGTATTTACCATTGTTTTTTCTTTCTGGGTCCACCTCTTGTGATGTCAGATGGTGCCCCAGCTTGGCCTTAGGCGGCCTGTTGGAGACTACCAGGGATCTACTGTCTGTGGCTGACTCCTTCAGTTGTTAATCTAGTCACTGTGCACTTAGCAGTCAGGCTTAAGCACCACAGGGCAGGGCAGGGTCCTTCCTGGGTTTGGAGCTAGTGTTTCCCCTCAGGTTGCTGTTCCTTATAGAAGAGGGGACTGCCTGAGCACAAAGGCTGTTGCAGTATGGGGTTGACTCGTCACCAGGATCTCAGCAGCTACTCTTTCAGTTCTCTCCCCAGTGCCTCTGTCCTCAATCTTTCCTCAATTGTCCCTAGTCCACTGTGCCCCCAACACCTTTTCAGGAGCCCAGGGTAACTGGCTGCAAGTGACAATTTATGCATTGGCCCTTCATAGCTCTTTGTGTCCCCAGCAGTCAGTCTTTGGGAGAGAACAACCCTGTGCTTTTCACAGTTGGGCATTATCTGTGTACATTTTGGGCTCTGGTGCTCTAGGCTGGGGATCCTGGCTTAGGGTCTGGACTCCCACTTCTAAGGGGAATCCAACTGCCCACTTAAACATCCCTCTGGTGCCCCAACTACTGCCTGTGGGTGCCCAGCCAGCCCTCTTATGTCTCCACCACACTGGTCTCAGTCTCCGTCTTTAGATAGTATCTCCTTGTGTCTTTTTATTTATGTTGTGCTAAAGCAGATTCTCCTGTCTGTCTGGGGTTATAAAACTTCTCTACCACTATTGTTCAGTTGTTTTATTCCAGGTGATTTCTCCACAATTTAGTTGTTATTCCAGCTTGGTCCTGGGAGGAGGTTAGTGTGACTGCCACTCACTCTTCCACCACCTTGGATATCATCTATTGGGAAGCTCTTAATAATGGTTTTTGGTATATGACATAAATGCTTTTCACAATAATCATGAATTCTTACAGCATTTTATTTTGGCAGCATCATTTTTTCCTTAGATGTAGAATTTCCCAGTGAAAGCTTCTGGGCATGATACTTTCCTTTTGAAGGGTTATTAATTATTGATTCACTTTCTTTGAATATGACTACTCAGATCATCTATTTCTCCTTGTGTGAGTTTTGATAGGTTGTACCTTTGAAGGAATTGGTGTATTTCATCATAAAGGTCAAATTCATGGGTGTAAACTTCTAAATAATATTCCTTTATTTTCCTTTTAATGTTCATGTGATTAATACTAATTTTCTGTCTTTCTTTTCTGACAGTAATAACTTATGTCTTCTCTCCTTCATTAACCTGGCTAGGGGTTTATCAATTTACAGATTGGTTTTTAAAGAACCAACTTTTGGTTTTGTTGATTTTCTCTATTTTTAAATATATTTTAATATGATTTTCTCTATTAATTTCCTGTTATCAATTTCATTGATTTCTGCTCCAATTTTTACCATTTCTTATCTTCTGTTTGCTTTGGGTTTGTACTATACTTTTTTCTCTAACTTCTTCAGGTAGAAGTTTAGATTATTAATTTTAGATCTTTCTTCTTTGCTAACATGTTCACTCAATGCATTAAATTTCCCGTAAGCACTGCTTTTGTTGCAGCCTACAAATTTTGGTAATTTTCATCTAAGATATTTAAAAATATTTTCATAATATTTTTTCTTTTGATGAAAGAAAAAATATGTCATATATCATTTTACAATGTGTTGTTTAATCTTTAAATATTTTGGGATTTTACAGCTATCTTGTTAAATTTCTAATTTAATTCCACTGTGGTCTGAGAATATAATTTATATGATTTCTATTTTCTTAAACTTTTTAGATCTGTTTTATGACCCAAAATGTGATCTATTTTGGTGAATATTCCACATGAGCTTGAGAAGAATTTATATTCTGCTGTAATTGGGTAAAGTACTCTATAAATGCCAGTTATAAATAATTAATTGATGATGCTGTTCATTTTAACAATATCCTCACTGAGTTTCTGCCTGCTGAATCTGTCAAACTACTGATAGAAAGGTATCTCTTCCTCTTACGACACCAGCCACCCGCTTCAGCATGACCTCGTCTGAACTGAGGCCATCTGCAGTGATCCTATTTCCACAGAAGTCACTTTCTCAGGATACAGGGTGAGGGCCTTAACATAGCTTTCTTTTTTGAGTGGTGGATGGGGGTTACAACTCAATCCACAACAGCATCATTCACAAGCCATTTCCTATTAGTGGGTGGTGGGCCATGGAGCCTGGTGTTTAAAAGCAGAGGCCTATCCCCAGAGAGGGCAGTTTCAAATTCCAGCCTTCTTACCAACCATAAGAACCTGGGCTGGTACCCAGTCTCTTCCTCTGCCAAAGTGGAGACAAACGTAAGTACCAACCAGGTCATTACAAAAATGAAACAACCTGTAAAGTGCCCAGCATGGTGCATGATGCAGGGTCCATAGGTGTATCAAGCAGCCCAGTGGGGACGAGTGAATGATCAGCTGTCAGATACAGACTCCACTGTGCTGTGAGGACACATCTGCTGAGTCAGCACGCATAGTAACGACTGCCCAAATGCCCTGTAATGGGAAGGGTGACTTCAAAATCTATCATCTCATCAAAGGAACTGTTTTCCTTTGATCCCTTTTCCCATCCATGGAGGAAGTTTTACTTCAAGGCCAAGTAGATTGTAGTGAAACGAAGGCCTGGGATGGGAAGTCAGCAGTGCACTTTAGGCCGAGGGGCTTAACCACAGCATCCCTCAGACTGCATAATTGTGGCCAGAGTGTGGAGTGAGGAAAGTGAAGAGTGAGGCTGCTGCAGAAGCAACAGCCAGGTCAACAGCCTCACCTGCCTATTGAGGAGTGTGGACCTTGCTGAGTGAATGCATGGAGGCTCTGAAAGGTATTCAGTGGAGGAACAGAGGAGCAAGACTAGAGGCTGACCCACTAGGAAATGCAGTGATCACTGCAGTGAACCCTGCAGAAGGTGGCTGCCATGGCTCTGACCTATGGTGGTGGTAGTGGAGTGAGGTTCAGCAAATGACATTGGCAGGACTTGCCTAATGCTGGACACTTTGAGGGGTCAGCTGCTCTGTCATGAGAGGGAAGCACCAGCCTGGAATTTGTGGCATGTAATTAGCCCCAGCCACAGCCCCCTGCCCGCACAGCAGCCCCCCAGCTAGAATATGGCTCTGTCTGTAGTCCAGTGTGCCCTCTACTCTTCCTGGTAGATGATAAATGGTGGGACAATGTTTCATGAGGTAACACCCCTGAGTTCTGGCTGGTGGCAGAAGGAAGGAGATTCCAGCAGTATGATGACAATACTTATTCTGGGAGGAGGATATGGGGGCAACATATCATTATCTGTTTGGGTATCTACCTTTGTCACCAGGGAGCCAGCGCCTGTGGCTGAGCTGATGTCTTTATTCACTGCCCAGGGACATACACACCTCAGTCCTTAAACTCAGGTGTGATGGGTCCATAGCTTCTTCATTTTTTCCAGGGTTTAATTTTTGTTTTGAGGACACATAGTCTTGGTTAGCTCAGGAGTCTTGTCCTCTTTCCCCAAGAACATACAAGTGTGGCAGGTGGGGCTTTGTAGAGTGTGAGGTGAGGTCAGGTCTGGGCCTCAGGGGCTTCTTTGGCCCACTGCAGTCAATATCCAACATCCCTGAGAAACCCTAGCAGCAAGGGCCTGGACCATCAGCTCCACGGGCTGTGCTAACCCATCCAGAGTCCTCTCTGCTTGGATACTGACCTGCTGCCTCCCCTCTCGCAAGCCCAGGGATCATTCCATGTTTCCTGATGTAGAACCCAACCTTCCCTCTCCCCAGCCCCAGGACTGACTGGATGAGGTCTCTCATGGTTTCCTACCACCACCAGATATGCAGGGGTCAGCCTTAAGCTCCCACCCCAGGCTGGTCCACTGGGATCTCTGGGGAGCTCAGCACAAAGTCTCACCCTTCCCCTGGGCAGGGGGAGCAGCCCAGCCCTTCTGGCTTTCTGGTAGTCATGTAGTGCCTGGGGCTCTGTCATCCCTTCTCCACAGCTCCCTCACTGCAGGGCTGTGAGAGGCTGGCACAGGGCCCCTTCTCAATGACCTACCAGTGTCTTGAGGGGTATGCAAGGAAGCCATTATAATGATGCATGTAGGGGGAAGGCAGGACAGTAAGGAGCTGGTGGAGTAATGGATGGGGCCCCAGGGCCCTGAGAGGGGCTGGGATGGAGCACTGGGGCCAATGTAGGTGGTGGTATCAGAAGAAACAGACATGAGGGAGGAGCTGTGACAGGACAGCAGCCGTTGGTGGCTTGAGGGGGTTCAGGCTTTCTGAGGCATTTGCTTGGGACAAAACAGCACCTAGAGAAGCTGAGGGGTCACTGGATTTGCGAGGTGAGTCCACTAAGACTTCAGACCCCCAGATCCCTTGGCTCCAGTTGTCAGGCTCATGGAGGTTCTAGGAAAATTCATTCAGTCACATGTGGGAGGGCGTGGGTTTGCTCCTTTCCATGTTGGGTTTCCTGAGTCTGGGGTTCAGTGCTAAGAAATTTTCACCATTGTCCTGGGAAGTCTTGAGGTCCTTCCAGAGATCCAGAGAGCAGGGGCTATTACTGCGTGAGTGATAAGTGACCACACAGAGAGATTTCCTCCCTGACTGCAGTCACTGGTTCTTCTCCTGGGCTGGGGCAGGGAGCCAAGGAGGACAAGCGTGGGCTTGGAGCCTGTGCCCAACTCACTGTGTCCTAGCACACAGCCCTGGGAGGACTCAGCTCCCCAGGCTCTTGCTTCTTGAGCAACACTCACTGCTGCCCCTGGTGCCCTGGCACTCCTCAGCCAGGGATATCCAGGAACAAACTAGGCTGTCCCTGTTCATTCCAGGAGATTCCTGAGCCCAGACATCTTCTGGGCACCCAAGCTCATGGACCAGCTGAGCCCCTTGACACTCCCATGGAGGGGATCCTGGGAGAAGATGGAAATGCCCAGGGAGGAGGGACCACTCCAGAGCACCAGCCAGCCCGGCTCTCAGGCAGCCTCCCCAGGCAGCAAGCAGGCTGGGATGCAGCCCAGCCCAGGTGACTCAGGCTGTAGGAAGGATGTGCTCTGGCCCTGGCCCAGGCACTGCCTTCCACAGTCTCCATCAAGACCTCGGTTTGCTTATCCCTACAGTGCACACAGTTGTGCTGTAGGTGGGCCCTCCAGGTCAGTCTCTCTAGAATTCTCTGCTCTGAGGTCACAAAGAAACACCCTGAGGTAACAGAGGCAGACATCTGAGATTCTAGAACCCCACGCTTGGGTCAGACTCTCATTTTATGCATTGGCAGAGATGAAGAAGAAAGGCATCTCTTTTGCTCCTGTTCCCAGACGACGCTCTTCCACTCCTCATCCCTCTGCCTCTTCCCTCTCACTTGTTACCCTCTCTTCCTGCCCTCCACAGGCCCCCACTTCTGGGCTATGGCCTGTCCCTCTCTCTGCCCCCCAACCTGACCAAACCAATGCCCCATTTCTCATCATCAGGCCTGCTCCCCTCTTGCCAGCCCACAAGGCCATCAGCCTCTGTGGGTCCTCTTGGGTCCCTCTTACCCCATGCCCTGTCAATGCCCATTCCTCTACTTCCCTCCCCCTTTCCCAAGTGGTCTCCCACACTGCTAGTCAGTGCCCTTTTCTTCCGAATCCTCCTCCTGGTCCTTTTCTGGGGGGCAGAGGGTTCACCGGCCTTTCCCTACCCTCTGCCAGGTCACCACTTCCCACCATCTACCCTCCCTTGGGCCATCCTGCAAACTTCCCTAGGGGCCAGGAGTCCAAGCCATGGGACAGCGCTCAAAGATTCAGGTGTCAGACACCTGCTGTGCACAGGGAGTGGAATACAGTGGGAAGCGGCCACAGGTAATTCTGGTGGATCCCCAGAAATCCAGGAAGACTCCCACCCCCCACTATCTCCATAGTGAGTTCTCAGGCATGTGGGTATCTAGCCTGTGTCACTGAGTGGATGCCCCTCCTGGGCATTGGTAGAGGAGCAATGGTGCCCTGTGCCTGGTATATACCCTACTCCCCAAACCAGCCTCCCTGAGAGTGAGTGACTAGGGTACCTCTGGCAGAACAACTACTGGTTGGGAGTAGGGGGACTGTGGCAGTGGGAAGAGAGGTGAAGCCCTGCTGTAAGATATTGGGACTTGGAGGCTGGGGGAGGTCAGGGACCCCTCTGGGGCAAAGCACCCTGTTCACTCTGGTCCTGGACACTCAAAGGCTGCTAAGCTCTGCAGTTGAGCTGGCCTTCAGCTTCACTGAATCAGGGCCATGTTCCTGCAGCCTCCCTGTGGCCAGCTGTAGGCCTCTGAGGGTGTAGGAGAATGTTGCACCTGGAGGTAAAGGCTGTCTCCAGGGGCCCCTCTGAGGCCTTGGTGGACACCCAGCACCATCCTCCCCTCCCTTTCCTGCAGGGCCCAGAACATCCAGGGCTACTCCCGTTTCCCATCTCTGACACGAGCAAGGAGAGCCCTGACTGGCCAGAACTTGAGGAACTTACATCTCAATTCTTCTGTCCACCCAGCTGACCCAAGTGGCTTGAGAGTAGATGGCCAGCAATTGACAGTTTTCCCCCGTGGATCTAGGAAGGTGAGTCTGGGTAGTGCTGAATTAGTGTGGGGAGGGGGGCCCCTGGACACTCAGACACCACACAGGCTGCCTGCCCCTCAAAGGAGGCCCACCCTGGGCTGGCTGTCCTAACCACAGCCTGCTGTGCTCAGGGTCCAGAATGATGCTCTCTTTTGACCCCTATAGCCTCCTCAGTTTTGATCACCATGTTCAGGCCCGGTGAAGTCACGTGCTGAAGACACACCCTGTGACTGGTGCCACCTCACTAGGAAGCACAGCATTTGCAGGCCAGGGAAGCCAGACCCCTCTTGCCTAAGACCTCCAGTTTGTAAAGGATGATCAGGTGAATGTGGCCTGCCAGGAACCCAACCTCAGACTCTGCTTTCTAATGCCAAGAGCAGATGGGGAGCCAGGCAGAGCTTGAGGACCTCCTCCACAAGACCCTTCCTGAGTGGTTAGCACCCTTCCCCTGTCTGTCCATCTGCTGGAGGGGTAGGTCCCACCATGAGTGGAACCTCTGAAGAGCACTGGTCCAGGCACAGGCCAAAAGCCAAGTAAGAACCCACTGCCAGAGGCTGCAGTGTTCCCAGGCCCAGCACAGCAGGATTCAAGGGTGGGAGAACTGGATGCATCTGGGGCTGCCTCCCAGCTGCAGCCTGTGTGCTGTCTAGTCAGGAGTAGAGTCATGGCCTGATCCTGCTTCCAGAAGAATGACCACTTCTACTCCTGCACCTGACCCCTAAGTTCCTCCTGTCCATTCTCTCTCTCAACACACACAGAGAAATCCTCCAAATCACATTTGGGTCACCTTGGTCCATGTGAGACTACACACTGCTCTGCACACCTGGTCTCTCCCCGTTCTCGATGGGGTAAATGGGCACATTTGGGCCTGTGTTACTGCCAGAGACCCCCAGACACTTGTGCTTTGGAGTTGAGAAGCCCTTTGGTCTCCTGCTCAGTGACTAGGAGACACCACTATGAATGCTTATGGAGCCAGCAGTACGAGGTCCAGACTCCTGCAGCCTTGGGGAGGGAGCTAGGCAGTCTGAAGGACACATACAGTCCTTTCAGCACCACAGAGGTGAACAGCTTCTATGAACACCTCCCTGGACTGCACCCACCCTTTGGGGTTTGGAAACTCCTCTGAGAAACATCTGGGGCTCCAAATAGTCTCACTCCTGAGGCCCCTGACTTCTGTCCATGACCTGAGGCTCCCCCAGACATCAGTACCTCAGAAAGGATGGACCAAGGACAGGGCCGTGCAATGTCTACACAAGAAACCCAAGACACAACCCCTTTGGGCCATGGGACAGGAACCTTGTCCCCTAGAGCTCCTCAGCCCCCAGCCCAGGGGAAAGGAAAGACTAGGTTCTTAGAAGTGCAACCCAGGTCCCATGACTGCAGGACAATGGAGAAACTTGGGGAAGAAGCTTGTGGGGAGGGTTCATGGTTGGCTAGTCCCCTTGCTCTCCATCTTTCAAACTTGCCCTCTCAAGAGTGCATCTGACCTCCAAGTGGGGAGGTGGGAGCCATGCTTTATCCAACTTTCCTTTCCAAGTGCCACTTAGGGGCAATGTTTTATGAGCTCTTATGATACACCAGGCCCTTCTGCCAACAATGGAAGCTGTTGTTTAACCAAGACCTGTAAGAGGTGCAGCTGGAGTCAACATTCCCATGAACATGTGATTGGACTTGGAGGCTTTATTTCTTCCCACCCGGAAGGACATCCTGCAATTCCCTGAGGGAAATGAGAGGGAGACAAGGTCATGAGACCTCCTGGAGAGTCCCAGGCTGCCCCAGGACCAAGGAGGGAGGGTGGGGGTGCCAGGGCCCAGAGCCCCCTGGAGCCCTGCTGCTGGGGATCCAGAGACTTCCATATTGCCCAGAGCTGGTAGAATGGAGCCTAAAGAGGACTGGCAATCTTGCCTGACTCTTCTCCTCACTCCAGGCTCCCAGCACCAATCAGCCTCCCTTCCTCTTTCCTCCAACTGATAGAAAATAGTTGTCAAAACCATTTCACAGAAGCACGGGCAGAAGGCCAGGGTATATGGGACTGACACAATCATTTTTGGTAACCTGGTTACAAAAAGATAATTTTGATTATTGTTCTTAATGTGTTTTATAATGAATAAACAGTGTCAAATGCTCTTTTGTAAAGAAAATTGATTCCGTCTGAAGCCCATCCTGACAGCTTCACTTCCTCAAGCGGCAGCTCAGAAGGCCCTGGCCCGAGGTTTTACACGACCCACCCGACCATCAGTGTGAGGATGACTAATCAAATTTTAGAGCACTCACACATCTTGCTCTCCTTGGTACATTTTCTCTATTCTATTTGGTGATCCAACAGCTCTGTGCTGCATAGTGTATAGATTTTTGAGAAATTAGCATTAATGTTCTTCTAGATGAGGCCTGTGTCACATGATTGTTCTTTCTGAGTGAGCCAGGACAAGACTTTTCTCAATGGCTTCCATTTTGACCCAGAATCCACAGAACAGGTAGTTGCTAATTATTATATGCTATTTTTTTATATGCTATATTTTTATGGAGTGTTAAATCATAAGGCCCAAACTAATACCAGGGCCATCTTATTCAAGAGAACCAATTTAAACTTTGTTAAATTTGTCTTTAATTTGTTAACACATGTTTACAATGTGTCAACAAACTTAGGAGACCAGGGAGACAAAAGGAAGACTAGGGCAACATTTTTTTGCAAAGGAGATCCAGCTCAGTTTGGACTTAAGAGTTCTAATCCTTTACATGGAAGCTAAGAGGAATCATCATAAATATTGTCTCCTTGTCACATAGCCTCCAGCCAGACCACCAATAAGCCCCTGAACTTGCCAACACTTATTTTCTATGTATTTGATTGTAAACATCCTAGTGTGTTGGAAGTGGTCACAGTATACCCTTCTGGTCACAAGCTTGAGATGTCCCATCACCTGCTCTGATGTCGCCCTTTGGTCTCATGAGCACACCTAAAGCTTCCATTCTCCTGTAAATCAGGTGAGCCTGTGCTATCTTCACAGCTAAGGTGGCGATCCAGGGGCTCACGAGTGTAGGAGAGGAATCCTGGTTGTACACTAAACATGAGGTGAGCTGAATGTTTGCAAAACCAATGACTGAACAAACAAATGAAAAAAACTTCAAAGAAACTGACTTTTCCAGCATATGGCCCACCCACAATGTACTTGGGAATTCAGAAAATAGAGGTGATATTAACTTGGGGGAGGGGTGTGAAACACTTGAGACAGGTGACCTTTAGGACTTTGTAAAGCTACACTGTGTGTGTGGTCAGGGTGACCTGGTCCAGGCCTGGTGAGTCTAGTCCTCCTGAGAAAGCTGAATCAGTGGGGAAATCATCCTTCCTGGACCAGCCCCACCACGGAAAATTTTCAGCCAGCACCTGTTGTCTAGGGTCTTAGTGGCATAGAGACCAAACCTTGGGGCTGGGGACCCCAGTGTCAGAGCCTGAGACCAGTGAGGGTGAGAATGACCACTCCCTGAACATGAAAGACATTCAGAGGAATGCCTGTTCCCGTGATGGCCAAGAATCAAATCAGATTCTTTCTCCATCCCTCAGCTTTAAGCCCCCCAGAAACTTCCAGGAAAAACCAAGGCACCAACCATGGAAGTCCAAGGTAATTTTCCTTACTGCTGGTGGATGATTTTAGCTATGGCTGGTTTTCAGGCTTGGCAGCTGAACAGAAGTCAATAGCATTCATTCAATAATCTAGGTTTTCTCTTATGTTAGCCTCACACCAAGTAAAGTACCACCAAAGTTTGGAAGTGGAAAATTCTACCTGGTGCATCAGGGGAGGCTGCACAGATGAGGGAGTGTTTGGGGGGACCTGCTTTAGAGGATGGATGGCACTGAGATGGAGGAGGACAGGGCAAGGAGATAAAGGTGTGTCCCATGTGCACATATGGATGGCTGAGCCCAGAAACCAAAGGTGAGTGTCCCAGAGCAGAATGGACTTCTGGAATAAAACTAAATCTTTAACATATCCAAAATTTTATGTCAAAAGTCCACTGGCCAAATTTTAAAAGTCAGGTTTTGAAAGAGATCATTATTTCTTGGTCCTGTTAATTGTGAGATTTCTTCCATACTTACTCTGCTGAACATTTGCCAGGCTGTTTTCCACTGAGGCCGGTGGATGTTTTTCTCTGAGGTAGGAACAGAATGTTCTGGGAGCACCAGGGCTACCCAAGACCATCACAATTATCCCCATTCCCCCAAAGTGTCCCAGTTGGGATGACAATGTGTTATAACTGTCACTCTAATTATCATGGATTATTATTTATTTTTAATAATTGTAGTAAAATTTACCATTTTAACCAGATATATGGTTTGATGACATTAAATATATTCTCATTGTGATACCACTTGACACCGGTCAGAATGGCCATCATAAACAAAGCAACAAACAAGTATTGGAGAGGTTGTGGAGAAAAGGGGACCCTAGTGCACTGTTGGTGGGATTGCAGACTGGTACAACCACTATGGAAAGGAGTATGGAATTTTCTCAGAAAACTGAAAGTGGATCTGTCTTTTGACCCAGCAGTTCTACTGCCAGAATTATATCCTAAGAACCCTGAAACACCAATCCAAAAGAACCTATGTCCCCCAGTGTTCATAGCAGCACAATTTACAATAGCTAAGTGCTGGAAGTAACCTAAGTGCCCATCAGTAAAAGAATGGATCAAAAAACTATGGTACATTTACACAATGGAATTCTATGCAGCAGAAAGAAAGAAGGGGCTCCTACCCTTTGCCACAGCATGGATGGAACCAGAAAGAATTATGCTAAGTAAAATAAGCCAGGTGGTGAAAGACAAATACCATATGATCTCACCTTTAACAGGAACCTAAACAACAAAAGAAATGAACAAGCAAAATATAACCAAAGACACTGAAATAGAGAACAGGCTGACAGTGACCAGAGGGGAGAGGGGAGGGAATTTCAGGGGAAAAGGGGAAGGGTTTACAGGAACAAGTATAAAGGACACATGGACAAAAACTGTGGTGGGGGGGTGGAAATGGGAGGGAGGAGGGAAGTACTGAGTGGGTGGGCTGATCTAGGAGTAAAAGACAGAAAACTGTACTTGAACAACAATTAAAAAAAGTTATAAAAAATACATTCTCATTGTTCGGCCACCATCTCTACCATCCGTCTCCAGAACTCTCTTCATCTTGCAAAACTGAAACTGTACTCGCTGGGTATCAACGCCCTACCCCACCCCCAGCTCCTGGCAACCAGCACTCTACTCCCTGTCTCCAGCTACTCTTGGTCTCTCATGCATCTGTGATCAGCCATATAGCGTTTATCTTTTTCTTACTGGCTTTTTTCATTCAGCAAAATGTTTTTCAGATTCATTCACATTATAGTATGTGTCAGTTTCCTTCCTTTTTAAGGCTGGGTAATATTTTACTGTGCATATGTGTAAATTCCATGTTGTTTATCCATTCATCTATAGACAGTCACTCAGTTGTTCCTAGCCATTGGCTATTGTGAATATTTGTTGTGTCTCTGCTTTCCATTCTTTTCAGTTCAGGAAGTGGACTTGCTGGGTCATGTGGTCATTCTCTTTTTAATTCTTTGAGGAACTTCCATACTGTCTCTGTTAGTGGCTACACCATTTCACATTCCCATCAGAAGAGCATAAGAGTTCCAATTTCTCCACATGCTCTCCAATACTTGCTTTAAAAAAAAAAGTTATCTTCATGGGTGTGAAGTGGAATCTCACTGTGGTTTTGACCACATTTTTCTAATGATTACGACGTTGAACATCCCTTCAGGTGCCTAATGTCCATCTTTATCTCTTGGGAGAAATGTCTACTCAGGTCCTTTGTCTGTTTTTGAATTAGATTGTTTATTTATTTTGCTTTTATTTTTCATTTTAGGAGTTCTCTATGTATTCTGGATATTAATCCCTTATGAAATATGTTACGGATTTTGTTTTACATTATTCTGGAACTTTTGTTCCTTGTAAAATTCGGAGATATATAGAGTCCCCCAAATGGGCTTTTACTTAAATGATTCCATCTGCATGATTGAATTGTATCACTAAAAATTAGATACCACCTATCTTTCAGCCTCTCAATGCCAGAGAGTTTCACTCTCTTGGATTTGGGCAGATGGAAGAAAATTCACAGAGCCGGGGGAGGTGATCCACACACACCATAAGCCACGTGTCACACAGTGGGAATCACCATGTTCCTTGTATACTAAATGCACACAAAGCTGGCAGGATGCCAAAACATTGTATAACACAGTGTGATTCTGTGCACATGGCCCACTCAAGGCTCTGGGAACACAGTTTACTGGACCCTGTCTCAAGGCTATGGGAACACTGCTGATCTTAGTTGCCCAGACATCCGGGTGAGGGAGCCTGACTGACTCTGTTTACCCTACACCTATAAACTTTTAGGAAAGCAAATATCTCAGTTTAACTAGAAATTAAAGCAATGTTACATGTGTTCAAGAAGATTAAAGTTTCTCATAGCTTTATGAACCTTACTTATCAATAAGAGAATTTTCATTTGCATTTGCTTTTAATGTATTCGGAGAGGAGCTCCTATATCTTGTTCTTACAGGAAGTAAAAAATAATAATTATCTCTTTCATAAAGACGGAAAACATATATCTGACCCCATAGTTATGAAGAGCTTTGTTTTCTAAGTTGCTTCCTTCTGATTTGGGGGATAAATTTGAATGACTCCATCTGTTCTCATATGTCATTATTTGTGTTAGAAGCTCAGTGTGCATGTGGGGGGTAGGACTGATATTTGTTAAACATCTTATATGTGACCAGCCCTCTGTGTAGTACTTTATGTCATATTTTCATTGTGTACTCACAAAATTTGAGGATGCTCTATATTTTTTGGAACTCTTCCATTTAGAGGTGACAGAAATCCAGCTTAAAATGGCTTAAGCCGAAAAGTGGTTTATGAAACAGCCTCATCTAACCACAAATGCAAGGCTTGGCTAGCTGCAGGCACCCGTGAAGCCAGGGGCTCAGACACTATCATCAGGATACACTACTCTCCGGCTCTGAGGTCTACATGGTGTTGCTCTGGTTTAGTTCTCCAACAGCCTCTCAAATGATATTAGCAGCTCTAGTCTCATATCTGTATCTCATTAGCCTGTTAGAAAGTAAATTCAGCTCTCAGAGTTACTTCATTGAGTCCTAGGATTGGGTTCAACTAGATCACTGTGGGTCACATGACCAGCTTTGAGCTAGAAATAGTGACGAGGAGAATTTGGTGCTTGATTGCCCACACCTGCATTCCATTTCCTTTTTAGTGCTGAGTCCAGAGAAACTCTACCTGAAACACATGGGCTTAATTTGGGGGAAAGGTGGTTTCCTGGAAAAATCAGGACTTATCAGAGAATGGGGCGGGGGGTGGGTAAGCATAGAGTAGCTGGATAAAATACAGGATTCTTATTTAAATTTTAGTTTCACACAGTTAATGTAGTTTTTACTATAAGTATATCCAAAATATTGCATAAATTTTAGTATAAATATACCCCATGCAATATTTGGAATATATTTTCATCAGGAAATTATTCATTATTTATTTGAGATTCAAATTTAAGTGGGTGTTCTCTATATTTGCTAAGTCTGGCAACGTTAATAAGCAGAAACAGCAAAGGTCCATTATAGAGGTCCTATTATTTACATTTTTTACATGAGAATATTTTAGTTAAGAGAACCTGCATATCAAGTTTAATTGTATAGATTAAATATGTTGACAGGATATAAACCCATGTCTATCTGATTTAAAAGACCCTATTTACTCTACTTTTAATCTTCCTCATTTCATGTCTCTTAAAATAAAATGTTCCAAGTATTCACTGGAAATAAGGACCTAACCGTGGTTTTCAACTTAATAGTGCTCAGCTGGGATAAATCAAAATGACCTCCTGACTCATCAACAATAACTTCAGCAGCATCAGCAAAGAGTTGTAGCTACTAATAATTTGAATAATTCAATTTAGTCAATATTCTTTAAAATATAGATTTTCCCATGAGTTGCCTTCTTAATTCACCTGGCTCACTGAGAGGAATATTCAAAAGTGGACAGAAAGATAATCTGGGAAGGGATGCAGAGAGTAACTTCCACCACACACAGTTTACCAATAAAGAAATACAAGAGAGGGAGAGCGGAAGATGGCGGCCTTGGAGGAGGAGTCTTGATCCCCCTCTCCAGTGCTCGGGGAGAATTTGGCCGATCTGAGGAGAAACAGAGCAGGAGACCATGGATATCGCAACATTTATGAAAATAGGGCATCAGAAGTTATCCAGATATTGAATGAACGGACCGTAGGAGGCCGGAAGGGACCCGTGCTGGACGCTAAGGGCGCCCGCGCTCCTGGGTCTGTCTCCAGG
>PVIA01007925.1:0-77586 GCA_004024845.1 Tonatia bakeri
GAGGAAGCACAGTGCGACTGCCTATGCCTCCATCTTGGCCGGAACTCCCATACTTTCTAAATTTCTACAGTGAGCATCTATCTTCAAAATGAAGAGAACAACAAAAGTTGTCATAAATAGATATGCACCCATACACTTTAAGTGTCAATAAGACCAGTCCCTAAGTGAGTATTTTATAAACTGAATAGATCAGAATAGGCAGAGAAACGTTTGTCAGAGTGTTAGACAATTCATTCCACAGATCTACCACGCAGTGAGCACTGTTCTGTGTGGATGAGGGATATCACCTTAGGAAGCTCTCAGTTGGTCTAATGACAGGTGACCATGTAAAAGTAAAACTAGGTGCCTGAAATCTCATTCCTATGAGATACAAGCTCTGGTTTCAAAAAACTCAAAAACACTAAAAGTTCATCAAATATTTGTTCCATAATGTGAGATGTATTGTAAAAAATAATTTCAAAAAATAGTGATCTTCAAATTCAAACTGTGACGAGGTACTTAAGGGGTTACAAAAACTATGTCATCTTAATTCTTCATTTAGATAGTGTTTATTTATAAAATACATAGTTAAAAACATGAATACAAGCCATCTCATCACATTTAGATGGAAATTTCATAAATTATTAGGTAGATTTGGCCCCTCCTCTAAATGGGTTGAGTCAAATTCTGTGAGATCTCCTGTTACCTTTAGTATATTATTTATGCCTGCCTTTTTTATTAGAGTTTCTTGTACTTTTCATCTTCATTGAGAGTTGACCTATATTCTTCTGAATAACAGAAACTATGTCTTATTCATCTTTTATACTTCCCCATTAATGACAGTACTCCATACAGTATCTCAAATACTTGTATGAATGAACTAACAGATTTGAAGTTTATAATGGTATAAAGTTCTAATCCATTGTACTTTCATCTTCCTCTGACCATTTTATCCTGTTTTGCTGTTCCCTCACCTAAGGACATTTTCTTCATTGCTTCTGGGGAGAGAGGAAGAGGAGAGAGAAACATCAATGCAAAAGAGAAGCGCCAAGTGGTTGCCTCCAGTACACACCCACACAGGAGATCGTAACTACCCAGACCGGAGATCAGCCCCGCAACCCAGGTATGTGCCCTGACCTTTTGGTCACTGGACAATGCATCAACCAACGAAGACATACTGGCCAGGGCTATCTGGGGTTTTCTCATAATTTTTAGAATTTTTGTAATATATCCATTATACTTTTATATTACTACTTCTCAATCCGTCATTCAGATAGTTAAGATCCTGTCCTGTTATACGTTAATTCTTCCACCTCTAAGAAGGCAGCCTTGGCAGAGATAATCACAAAGACATGTACATAAAGATGTCCAAAGCTGAGGAGTTCATATATTCATGACAGAGTGAAGCACAAAACTTACCCATAAGGATGATTCCACAAGCCAGCATATAATCTATAAATATATAATTATTACTGATGAACCCAAATAAAAAGATTGCAAAGAATGCATGGAGATCTGATGTTATGAAAGTTTGCAAATACCACAAGGTCATAATCAAATAACTTTACATACTAAACTAATTCAAAAGGAACTTTAAAATAAATGCTTATAGCCATCAACTAGATGAAAAAGATAATAGATATAGATTCCACATGGCAGGAACAGGGTATTATGAAAAGTAGAAAATTTTTTTTAAAAACCTGGAATTAAAAGACTATCACTGGAAAACAAAGGAATATGTTAAAGCGTATGTAAGACAGAAAGGAAGATAAACTTAGTAAACTGGAAAATAGATCTAAGGAAATCACCCAGAATCTACAACAGAAGGTTAAAAATATAACAAATATGAAAGGGAGATTTAGATAAAGAGAAGAGAATGAAAAGATCCAGCATATGATAGTCATCTGAGAAAATGAAACTACAGAGAACAAAGAAAGGCATCATAAAAAATTTTCTCCAGAACTGCAGAAAGACATAAAATCTCAGATTTAAAAAGCTCATCAGTTCCCAGACTAAATAAAGACAAATTCACAACTAAAACACTGAAGTGAAACTATAGAACAAAAGAGAGAGAAATTGTGAAAGCTACAAGAGAAAAAATAAACTACCTTCAGAGAAACAACAATCAGACCAAGAGGAGTTCTATCATCGGCAACAATAAGTGCCCAAAGACAACAGTAACTTCAAAATACTAAGGAAATATAGCATAACCTAGTATTCCATACCCAGCTAACAATCAGTTGAGGTCAAACAAAGGTGACTATCAAAGATATAAAAACTAAAAGCTTCCTAAGCAGAGACCCATCTGAAAGAACTACTAATGGATGTATTCAATGAGAAGAAAAATGAATCTCACAGGAAAGAATGGGATACAAGAAATAAGAGCAAGCAAAGAAATTGCTAATACGAGTTGGTAAGTCTAAGTCAATAATAGCTAATTTTGGAGGGTTTCAAATCATAATGGAATCTTTGATAACAATAATATGTTATCAAGGTTCTAGGATTATTGTATTTAAGAGTAGGATAGGATTTTTATCACCTTTATACTGTGTTAAGTAAATCTAAAGTATGCATGTCAAATATTCTAGGGTATATATTGAAAGAACTGAAATAGAAAGCAAACTTTAAATCCAGTAGAGGGGTGAAAATATGCAGGGAAAATAAAAAACATAATTCAACTAAAGGCATGAAAGTAGAAAAAAGAAAATAAAAAATTATGGAAAATAAGAAATAAAGATACCAAAAAAAATTTAAGTATCAATGACCATAATAAATTCAAATGATTTAGATTTTTTAAAAAACAGACTCTCAAATTGAATCAAAGTTAAAATCTAGCTATATGTTGTTTATTACAGAGACACTATAGGGTGGCACTGAAAGACTGAAAATAAACTGATAAAGAAAGGTATACTAGGCAAATACCAGCCAAAAAAAAGCAGAATGCTAAGAATGAAATAATTTATAACTAAATGTTATAGGATTATCCCTATGTGGAATAAGTGATTTCTATCATGTTCTTTGTATCTTTCTGTAGTTTCCAAAAATTTTAAGTGCCATTATTTTTAGAGTTTGAAATAACACATGTATTTTTATTTATTAAAATTTTATTAGAGTTTGAAATAACACATGTACTTTTATTTATTAAAATTTTTTTATTAAAAATTCTATTTTTAATTATATCTTATTGATTATGCTATTACAGTTGTCTCCATGTTTCCCCCTTTCTCCTCCTCCACCCAGCACCTCCCACTCCCTCAGGCAATCCCCACACCATTGTTCATGACCATGAGTCATGCCTGTAAATTCTTTGGCTACTCCGTTTCTTATGCTGTACTTTACATCCTATGACTGTTCTGTAACTACCTATTTGTACTTCATCCCCTCACCTCTTCACCCATTCCCCCACACCCTGCTCCCATCTGGCAGCCATCAAAATGCTCTCTGAACCCATGATTCTGTCTCTGTTCTTGTCTGCTAGATTTTTAGATTCAAAATTTTTAATGTATATTTGATTAATTATGCTATTACAGTTGTCCAATTTTTTCCTCTCCTTTATTCCCCTTCACCTTGCACCCTTCCTCCCACCAGGATCCCCCCACCCCCCTGCCTTAGTTCATGTCCATGAATCGTACATATAAGTTCTTTGGCTTCTCCATTTCCCATTCTATTCTTACCCTCCCCATGTCTATTTTCTACCTACCATTTATGCTCCTTATTACCTGTACCTTTTCCCCCATTCTCCCTTCTCTGCCTCCTCACTGATAACCCTCCATATGATCTCCATTTCTGTGATTCTGTTCATGTTCTAGTCATTTGCTTAGTTTGTTTTTGGTATTTATTTTTAGGTTCAGTTGTTGATAGTTGTGAGTTTGTTGTCATTTTACTGTTCATATTTTTTATTATCTTCTTTTTCTTAGGTAAGTCCCGTTAACATATCATATACTAAGAGCTTGGTGGTGATGAACTTCTTTAACTTGACCTTATCTGGGAAGCACTTTATCTGCCCTTCCATTCTAACTGATAGTTTTGCTGGATAGAGTCTTCTTAGATGCAGGTTCTTGCTTTTCATAACTTCGAATACTTTTTTCCAGCCCCTTCTTGCCTGCAAGGTTTCTTTTGAGAAATCAGCTGATAGCCTTATGGGCACTCCTTTGTAAGTAACTGTCTCCTTTTCTCTTGCTCCTTTTAAGATTCTCTCCTTATCTTTAATCTTGGGTAATATAATTATGCTTCTTTGGTGTGTTCTCCCTTGGGTCCAACTTCTTTGGGACTCCAACTTCCTGGAAGTCTATTTCCTTTGCCAGATTGGGGAAGCTCTCCATTATTTTTTCAAGTAAGTTTTCAATTTCTTGTTCTTCCTCTTCTCCTTCTGGCACCCCTATAATTCAGATGTTGGAATGTTTAAAGTTGTCTGGGAGGTTTCTAAGCCTCTCCTCATTTTTTTTTTTTTGAATTCTTGTTTCTTCATTCTGTTCTGGATGAATATTTATTTCTTCCTTTTGTTCCAAATCATTAATTTGATTCTGGTTTCCTTCCCTTCACTGTTGGTTCCTTGCATATTTTTCTTTATTTCACTTTGCATAGTCCTCACTTTTTCCTCTATTTTGCAACCATACTCAACCACTTCTGTGAGCATCCTCATTACCAGTGTTTTGAACTCTGCATCCGATAAGTGGGCTATCTCTTCATCACTTAGTTCTATTTTTGGAGCTTTGATCTGTTCTTTCATTTGGGCCATATTTCTTTGCCTCCTCATGCCTGTTATGTTGTAGGGGGCAGAGCCTTGGGTATTTGCCAGGGTGGGGCAACCTACATAGCTGTGTTGTGGTGTAGTCTGAATATTTGTTCTTTAATTCCTTGGTTGTCCAACTTCCATACAGTTTGATTTTCTGGCAGTTCTGGTAATCTTTTGTTTTTAAATTTGCTGTTGTCCATTTTTAGGGTTGTGCAAGGAGGCAAAGTGTGTCTACCTATGCCTCCATCTTGGCCAGAAGTCCTTTTTGTCCCTAATTTCAATGCAACCCTATTGCCTTTCTGGATGAAAAATTGTCACAGGTAGCTTTCCTTTTCACAGATGCTTATAGTTGCTCTCATCTCAAGATAGATATTGCAATCAGACATGTGTCTTTCACCTCTTCCATCCATTGGGAAAGACAGGCAGCTTCAGTGTGATCATCCAGGCATCCTGGAGGAAGAAGAGAGCCTCAGAGCCAGAGAGATCCCATGCCTGACCATCTGAGAGCCCTTCTTTTATTTAAAATCTTCTTGTCCATCTAGATTCAATTGGTGGTGATATGTATTTATTGCCATTTTATTGTTCATAGTTTTGGTTTTCTTCTTTTTCTTAAATAACCCCCCTTAACATTTCATATAATAATGGCTTGGTGATAATGAGCTCCTTTAGTTTTTTTTCTTGTCTTGGAAGTTCTTTTTCTGCCCTTCAATTCTAAATGATATCTTTGCTGAGTAGAGTAGTCTTGGCTGTAGGTCCCTGCTTTTCATTACTTTGAATATTTCTTTCCAATTCCTTCTATCCTGCAAAGTTCCTTTTCAGAATCAGCTGACAGTCATGGGAACTCCCCTATAGGTATTTTTAATTATTAGTAACTTTATTAATATAACATAACTTAGAATCCCCAACACTGCATTTTATTTGAATCTCTAAACAAAATACATGTATTAAATCACTTAATCTTTGTAACAACTTTGAGGGAAATATTATTTCTGCTTAATTTTGCACATGAGGAAACAAAGGTACAAAGACTTAAATAATTTGCCTAAGGTCACACAGCTAGTAGAGAGAATACTAGGTTAGAAACATAACTAACTATGTGTACTGGACATATCAAGTCTAATACATAAGACACAATTCAGAATTTACAAAGATCACTTTTGCATTTTTTGTTTTATCTTTTCCAATAAAAATATTTCAATGAGAAGATATATTTAACATTTACTACTAATAGTGGAATTCATAAAAAAATTTCTTTCTATAATTTGGTTCATGTGTCTATACTTCAGAAACATAAAACAAAAGCACCAGTGTGTCTACCAATGAATAAATCACAGCTTTTTCAAGTTAAAATTCTGTAACAGATATAATTCTATTGTCATACTTTAATTGCTTCTGGTTGGTATCAGCAAGGTGGAGTGTATAAAAGTTTAACCAGTTTTCAATATTGAAAACTTAGAGAATATTTCCATCCATGTTTTCAAATTCTGGCTATAAAATGCCTGGCTAGAACTAGCCCCTATCTGGATGGCTGTCCTTCTCAGATTATACCTCCCTTTTCTTTCTAAGCAAATATACAGTTTAGAGTGAATTTTAAGATAAACACATAGTATATTTAAAAATAATTTCCACAACTACAAAAATAGAAAAAAACATTATTAGAAATTACTTTCATCGATATCTACAGAACCAAAATAAGTTATCATTTATAAGTAACAGATACATTCCTAATCAAATGGATATTGAAAGAAAAAGGTGCATTTTGGTAGCTCTATCAGAAAGGGACTTGCAAATAGACAATTACAGTTCCGAGAACATTCAACTGGCCACCTATCTTGGCTGAATTAAAATAATGTGCATTTTGGCAAATCATATGATTTTACAAAGTCATTTTAAATATACACTCTGTATTTCTTCTCCTACCTCTCAAAATAATTCTCTAGAATGTTTGGAACTTAAAAGAATATGCAGATACACCCTGGATATCCCATCATAACCAGACTTTACAGGAAGCAGGTGAACCTTTCTCCAGCTAGACTTCATATTCCTAGAAGGTACCAGCCCAAAGACCCATGTCTATCTACATTGACACTGTCCTGGCAGCATGTTAAGCATGCTGGAGTGGATGAAAAATTTGTCAGAGACCCCATTTAACAAAATAAAGACAATAGTAAATGACTGTTAGAAAATTGTCTCTTCCAAGTAATAAGATAGGTTCATAATTTTCAAAAGCTAAGATTTTTTGTATATTTCATCCACTACATAATAATGTTCATATTTATTTATAGTATCACATTATAATATATGAAAAAATGACTTTGATGAGGAGGAAAAGAAGGGGAAGGGTCTAGTCAAGAAACAGGTAAAAATGACCCATGGACGTGGACAATAGAGCGGGGATTGACTGTGGGAGTAGGGGATGTTTGAGACAGAGGAGAGCAGTGAGGAGAAATTGGGACAACTGTAATAGAACAACAATAAAAAAAGTCATTTTGAGAAATAGGGGTGGAGGCATTCTAATGCATAGTAATAACAGATGTGCATGGGGTCTGGAATACAAAACTAATGATTTCATTTATCTACTCATGATACTATTGAGAGTATTATCTTATGCATAATTAATAAGGTTTGGAAAGTTTAACACAAAATATTATAGCATTACCAACTTACATTGAAAACTCTTCTGTGACCTATACGAATAACTTAGATGTGTATTTTCCACCCAGCCTGGAAAAATGATAAATACTATACTGTATTAGTACATCTTTATTTTCAAAGATACTCTCTCCATGAGTAACTATAAAGAGCAAAATAAAGTCTACCTGAAGGCTATTATAAATTTTGGCTCACTTTCATTTCACAAGTGGCAATGCCTATTGACCTTAAAATTGCACAAATTAAATTATTGGCATGACCATATAAATCTCCTGTGTAACTGCAGAAAACTCTGTCTAACTCATTTGCAAGTATCTCAATACTTATGCCACTGAATCATTATAGGAGTTGGTAGAAACAATATAAGCCATACAAATCCCACTAATAAATGTAGTCACTTATGAAACCTTGCCAGTAGCCTACTTTCATTCATAAATATGGTCACCCAAATAAAAATACTATCTCCTGTTCCTGACTTTTTATTCAAAATAATCAATGTCTGCAAGTCTTATGTTAGTGTTGCAATTCGTCTGAAAACTGCTCATTATGCTAGCTAGTAACAGATTGAATAGCCTGGGTTATCTTGGAGCTGAGGCACCAAGATGGAAAAAAAAGAGAAAAAAGCACCACTAAGAAGATAAGTAACTAAACAGAGTGGGGAGCTGGATTACTAAATTCTGGAGACTGGAATTAAGGCACACTCAGCACTGACAAACCTGTGTGCCAGGTACAGTGGTAGGTGCTGTTTCAAACATTTGAAAAGGGTCACTTAGAAAAATTACACATTTTCCTGTAGCTGCACATAAACAATTTTTAGAACATGAGTTTTTATTTTTTTTTAAGATTTTATTTATTTATTTTTAGAGAGGGAAGGGAGGGAGAGAGAGAGAGAGAAACATCAATGTGCGGTTGCTGGGAGACATGGCCTGCAACCTAGGCATGTGCCCTGACTGGGAATCGAACCTGCGATGCCTGGTTCACAGCCCACGCTCAATCCACTGAGCTACACCAGCCAGGGCAACAAATATTTTTAAATACAATTATTTCTAAAACCTGGATTGAAGGATGACTACAACTAAATGTCTGTATTCAAAATAAATGCTTTTTTATTTTGCAAAATACAATATGCTTTTAGTTGGAAGGGTTGGACATTTTAAATGGGGGACATTTTTGTATAAGGCCCGAAGACTATAAACATCTTGTCCCATTTTAGAAAATGAGAAACAGAGAATGTAGTATTCTTTAATAACCTTTTTAGTACGACATGGACTGGCTTTAAATCTGCTTTTCTCTATAACAGCACATACCAGGCATTTGGCAAATATTTGTTCAGAGAATGAGTGAATATTTTAGTCACTTTTATTTTATCAAAATAAAAGACAACATAAAATTCATTCCAAGGTACTTCTGAATAGATAACTCTTGGATGTGTAAAACCAATTAGGACATAGTTTGGTACCAACTCTGAGGGCAAGATCAACACAGAGAGCATTACTTCTTTTAACTCCAAAATACCACAATAGCAAGAAGGTTGTTAACATGTGATATTGAGAGAAGTTCAAGACAAATTTGCCTTGCTCAAATAAAAAGTCACAAAAACTGAAGAATGATTCCTGTTTTGGTGAGAAAACATCCATTTTGTAACAACCTATAACCCTCTTGTAATTGTCAGTGTGCAGAGCATAGCAATCATTCCCTCTACTTTTGGATACAGCCCTTAAAATTTTTTTTTAAAACAACATGTACACTGAGAAGTACATAATAGGCAATGACTTAATAAGGATGCAATGATGCCACATATAAGTCAGAGAGATAAGTAACTCAGGACTTCTTTAAATCATTCACAGCAATTTTTTTTATTTCATGAAGCCACACAAAAGAAATTTCAGCCACTAACCACATTAAAATGTGAGTTATGACAACAGAGACTTGATAGCATTGAGGTAAAAAAGTCAAACATTCTTGCCAAGTGAAAGCATGGGGGAAAATGTCTGACTCTTACCTTCAAGGTAAAATTAATTATTAATTGGAAAAGTGTGGACATGAAATGATTGCTATCAATATTTTAATACTTTCAGTGCTAATTTCATTCCTACCCTCACTTTTTGTCTATTAAGAAAGCAAGAGAGGGCTGTTTACTTTCAGTGAGGCTTGCTTTAATGATCACCTTAAGAAGGTTTGTAATATTTGAAATGCTGTGGATCTTCCTGTTCTTGAATTTCTAATATTAAACAAACTGAAAAAAGATTTACATTCCATTCACATAAGTTAACAATTCTACTATTCTTAGAGGGCTCATGAAATATTAGGTTGCTAATTTCTGAACATTAATTTTTTAATTCCCACCCACCAGTGCTGCAACTCATGTTGTGTTCCAGTTTATATTTTGTCATAAAAGTGTCGCAATAATTCATAAAACTCAAACTTTGTGAAATTGGAAAGTCAACTTAGCAATTAGCTGAATTCAACCTAACTCATTTCTAGAGCCAAGCTGGCAGGAATGCCTAGCCGAAATGCATCAGGTGTCAGGTTTCAGCACTGATCTAAGACACCTTAAGAACTGAGGTATGGAATGGATATGTCACAAACATGGATAAAGACGAAAAATTAAGAACTCTGATTTAACTCCTCAGGGTCCATTGTCTCAAAGAGAAAAAAGCATCTTCAGAACCTGAAGGTATGAACGCCCAAAAATCACAGATTCAAGGTGACCTCCGATTTGCCTCAGGGAGGGAGACACACCCTTAACTGCTAACGCCAAGGCTCCAGGGGAAATAAAAGAGCCAACAGAGGTTTGAAATTGCTCAGTGCATTTAAAGCCTACAAGGACTGTTCTAGGGACAGTAGTCACTAGAAAAAGTCACATTACATTTTTTAAAAATTAAGACTGCCTACTGTCACGTGGAACCCTGAGAGTGTGGAGGCTGTGCCCTAGGCTGTCCTGAACACTTGCCTCAGATTTGTCCTCATTTTCTGTTTTTAACATCATACGTCTCTTACTTTCTATACAGCCTCCCTACCTCCAGCCCATGACCAAATTCTTCAGTTTTACCTGTGATGCTGACTTCTCCAAGACAGCAGCTCCATCTGACGTTACTCCTGTAAGCCCATTGGTAAACCACAACTCTAGGCACCTGTTCAGGGAGGTGGGTATTGTCCTAGTTGACCACTATCTGGAACCTTGCCATCATCCTCAACTCGTTACCACTTTCTCACCCACCACATCAAAACAATCAGTAGATGCTACTGATTCTCTCTTCTAAATGGATTTCTAACCTGTCCAGTTCTTTATCTCCATTGGTACACCAGCTGCTTCATCCAGGCCACCATCACTCTTGCTTCTCAGTGGCATCTTAACTGACTTCCTGTACCAGTCAAGGTCCCTCTGCTCCACTGTCTGTACTGCAGGCACAGTGCTGCTGCTCAAAACTCATCTAGCATGTCACTCTATAACTTCAAATCTTAGAGGCTTCCTTACTTCCCTCAAGATAACAAACAGCCACACTCTCAGTCACACGTTCAGGATTCACCCCTGGCTTTCTTACCAAGCCTCGTTTCTCACAAACCTGACAACTTCTGCACTCCTAAATACAGAGACCCACGTTCTTTCTCACTTTAAAGCCTTCTGTGCTTAATCTAACCTCCCCTTGTGAGACTAAACTAAGTCTCTTCTAAGACATGAAACACCACACAGATACAGCTCGCTGTATTTTGTTCCTGAACTAGTCTTATTCATAGTACTCTTATATTACTATCTCACTGGAGCTCAAATTTCAGAGAACAAGAATATTCATAATATATCATAGAAATTCTAATATTTATCAAGCACCATGTTCTTGTCGCTGTTCTAAACATTTATTTATATTAATTTATAATCCTCAGAATGACCCTATGAGTTGATCTAGTTATTGTCCTCATTTCATAGATGAGAAAACTGAGACACAGCTAATAAGTGGAAGAGCCAGGATTTAAATCTAGAGCATAAGATTCCAGAGTTAACTACTAACTTGTCTGTTACTCCAGAAACAGTCAAGAAGAGCAAACTACATTTGAGTTTATAACACATAATGGCAAATGGGTATCATCGGACATTAATAAAATCTTTCAGTGTCAGGGTTAAGGGTAGTTATGATGACCAGGGTGTTCAGTCTGAAAATATCTGCAAGAGTTACCTTTGTAATACAAACATTACATCCCCTAGCTTAGTGCACACTTCACCAGGGGAAAATTTCACATATTATATTAACATTTTAGGCCTACTTTGAGAAACAATAAAGTAGAAATATCACACTATAGAATTATGATGCTGCCAAAACTAAAACTACATAATTAATGTTACAGAAAAATGTAGGTTCCCCTTGCTTTAAAATCTAAACTGTATGTCATTTTACCATTTATAGTTTATTAACAAAATTAGATGCAGCCTTTTTTATATTAACTGCTGTACATTTTTCTGATGTTAAATCAATACAGTTTCCATTTTTCATGTAATAGAAACTTAGAAAATTAAATACATCAGACAAATGGTCATAATGCAACCATAAAATCAAATCCAAAAGATTAAAATGATAGCTATTATTTATCATGAATATTTGCATCCCCAAGTAGTAACTCCTAATTGCTTTTCACAGATTCTTATAAGTATAAAAGCAAAAAATGGATCAACAGATTGGCATTCTCCTTCTTCCAGACCTAAAAATCATCGTCATCATCATTGTCATTGTCCTTGTCATCGTCATCACGATCATCATCCTGAGCACAATATGTTGTCAATAAATACCTCATTAATTAATTCTTATAATAAGCTTGTTTAGTTAGTAGGACATCTAATCCTTAGTATTTTAAATATGAGGGGAGGGTAAAAATTATTAAAAATCATTTCAGGGTTGGAATAAAAAATAAGGGCAGTTTCGAAATTGAAAAAAATGGCTTTAGCAATATAGATCAAAAGTAGCCTTTGTATATCAAGTTATTCATTCATTCACTTATGTTTATTGAACACATACTATGTTCTGGCACCATACTAGTTGCTTGACAAACACCACTGAATAAATAGACCTGCAGAGCTATAATCCATGCAGTGATAATCTCAACATGGTAAGTCACTAACATGAGGTTAAATTAGGAAACTATGAGGTCGCTGAACTACATCTTCCTACTTTCCCTTTCTGCACTCCCAAATGCTGCCTTAAGTTTAGTTTCCAATCACCCCCACGTAAGCCTGATCTCTAACAGAGATTCTACTTCAAATGATCCCTTTCCCTTATCTTAGATTTAAATTCCATTACCAAGTAGCTCAGTTCTTCCCTGGGAAGAGTCAAAGAGATGATTTGCATTAGGACATGTGTGAATGATAGCTGCTTGCTTGTATTTTTTCTAATGGCGTTTGCTAACCCAGAGGAATGCACTGATCAAAAAATTCAGGCAATAATAGCTGATATCATATGGAAAATAGAGTTATTTGGGGGAGAGAAGATTCCTGGGTCCTGCAAGGCTCTCCATAAGAATTCCTGCCTCCGGCTGTAAATAAATTGACCTTGAATGGCATCACCTTTGTGATGAAGCTGTAGCCCAGAATGTTCAATACAATAAATGGTCCAAAGGGTGAGGATAAAGAGTAAAATCCCTAATAAGTAACAGGACAGAAAATCCAGAAAGGGCAGACCCTAATCCCCAGAAACAAAAACAAGCCCCAAATGATATTCTTGGCTTATCTGAAAATTATCCAAATATGCAGCTGCATTTTCTTCATCCTAGCATCCTATCTTTCAAACATTCCACTTTAATGTAGCATGAAGGTTTTTAATCCCAAAGATTTTAGACCCAATAAGGGAATTTATTTAACATTATAAATTGAAATCTTGCTCTATTTAGAGCATGGGCCCTAGTCTTTCTGTTGAAAAATGAACAAGTGATTCTTTGAAGTCTTGCCATATTGCCAATGGTATTAAATCTTCAAGTCACTTATGCTCCATGAAATCATGAGATAAGTAATAAGCATTGGCCATGTAACAAGTTTTAGATGTGTTGGCCATAAAAAAAAAAGGTCCTTAGACTGTCTTCACTGATTTTCATAACTCTACAACCAACCTTACCAACTACAATAATAGCATCACTAGTATGTCCATAATTTTATTTTTCCTAAATTAAACCAAGTTAGAGCAACACTGTACATGGAGCACTGGATGACCTATTAGGACTAGCTTTTGTAAGAGTCAGTCCGTAACTCCCAAAAATAAATTCTAGAAAAATGCTCTATTTCACAAAGATAGTTTTCTTCCTACTTACAAATGTTTGTTGATCTGAATAAACTCATGCTTTGTTAATAAACAAAAATGCTTTTAAAATGCAACCACAATGAAACATCCCATCCAGATTTCATTATTTGCCATTTCCATGTCTCTTCAGAATTTCTGAGTACTCCCCCATATGTCCCAAAGCAACAGAAGAAAAATCTATTCCCAAGCTACTTTTAGCTAAGTAAATACTTGGAAATTCACTCTGTAGCCAAGAAAGCATATCATTATGGCCTTTCAAAGGCATCTTGTAAACACCCAGCTTTGAGCAAAGTAGATAGATAGCTATTTTAGAAAAGAGTAGAGTCCTATTTTCAATTCCAGTAAAAGCATGGTGATTGAAAAGAGTCCCTGTATATTTTCCCTGAACTATCCCAGTGGTAATAATCATTAGTCTGTATTTTAATTGTCCCTTCAATTACCTGTATCTCCTTATACATAGGAAAACACGGGTTTTGTTTTGGTCACTATTGATAACAACATACCCAGCATATAGTAGGTGCTCATATTAGCATTTATTCTACAAATGAATAACTCCCAGATGGGTGATGGAGAAAATTAAAACCTAGTAGGTTTTAAAGGAATTACAGGACACAAGCTCTCTGGGTCTTGGATATTTATTTTCTCATGAGGCCAAATCCTTTGTAAGCATCAGCAAATGGGCTTGGCATTTGGAGATGGGGGGGTCTGGTGGTGACTCTTAGCAAGTGTAACCCTAATGGCAGTCACAATCTTCTCAGCAGGTCAAAGAAGTTAGTCTAAAGCTAACCCAAGGCCTAGAAGTAGAAATAAGCAAGAGAGGAAGAGATCATTTACTCAAAATCTGAATTCTCAAATAATTTAGAAACCAAATGTGTTGCTCAATCAATTAATTTCATAATTCTATAAACCCGCATAGCCCATTGGGTTGCCATGTAATAAGGCATGCCTTCATCTAACATTTAGGGTTATCATCACAATGTCTTCTTCCTCTAGAATTCATAATCAAGAACTGACTCTATACTTTTCTAGGGAAGGATTTAGAACCATTTTAGATAGGAGCAGGAGGAGGAAGAATGACATAGTGGAAGAAGAAATAGTAGAAGAAAGCAAAAGAAGGAGAAGATAAGAAAGAGGAGAAAAAAAAACCTCATAGATGCTTAGGGTGATCTTGGCCATAATTAGATTTTTTGCAGCATCCTCCAGTCTTATGCTGAAGGTGAAGTTGGCCTTACTTTGCCAAAATGGTAAAATTTTAATGAGCCAAACCATGAGCTTAGACACAGAATAAAAAAAGGGGTAAAGTCTTCAAAGTAAGGAATATGAACTATAGTTATTAAAAGATAAACAAATATCCAATCTTGAAGAGCATAGGATTAACTGACAAAAAGAAATGATATCAGCAATGTTGATGATGATCATGATGATAGAGCTTACCATGGCCGGGAAGGCTCATTTAGTCCTCAGAACTACCTTATTAAATAGATAACACTCCATTTTTATCATCCTCATTTTACAGATGAGGAAAAGAGAATTCAGTTCAATGCAAAACTTCACAAAGCCAGCAAGTGGCAATGCCAGCCTGTTTATTCAGGAATTCTGGTTGCAATATTCTCATCCACCTTATTACTTTCCTGTAGTAACGGCAACAAATTATTACAAACTTCATGGCCTGCAACAACAGAAATTTATTCTCTCACAGATCTAGAGGCCAGAAGTCGGAACTCAGCATCAGTGGGCCAAAATCAAGATGTCAACAATGCTACACTCTCTCCACAAACTCTAGGAGAGAATCCATTGCTTTCTTGTTCTAGCTTCCTTGGCTTGTGGACACATTACGCTAGTCTTCAAGGCCACCATCTCTCTTGGCTCTTTTTCACACAGCCTTCTGCTCTGTGTCTCTGTGGGAAATCTTCCTCGCCTCTCTCTAAGGAAACTTGTGGTTGCATTTAGGACCCACCCAGATAATCTAGGATAACAAACATCCCCATCTCAAAATCTTTAACATCTGAAAAAACTTTGTTTCCATATAGTGCAGTAATTACAAATTCCAGATGTTAAGACCTTATCTATATTTGTGGGGTGGGAGGTGTATTTTTAGTCTACCACATTCACTCTATTTGCTACAATAGTTTTCAATGGCTTGGATAAGCACTTTTAAAAAAAAACGCACATTGTTTTTGCAAATAAATTAATTGAAAGACTCCAATTTAGCAGGTAAAAAAGCAAATATGAAATTAGAGATCTTTTAAATAGTTTTTTAAATTACATCAAAATTCTAAAGACTACTTACTATAACTTAACACTCTTTTTTAGATCCCTGATTTGTCATTCAAAACCTCAAATACAGATAAGAGTGACAGCTGTTAGGAAAACATTCAGTTGGCTACATCTCTGGCCACTGAGAGTCGATCAACAGCAGCCAGAATAACATGACTAGATACCATCTACTATTTTCAGATAATCTGTGTGCAAAACTCTTCAGGAACTTCCTATACTAATGTGAAGTGTCCTTCACTTTCAAAAGGAACTATAATCGAAGTGTAGCACATGTCTCAGTGTAGTACACAGTGTCCTCCATCATCTGGTACCAACAACTCCTCACACCAGCTACCTCACTATCCCCTGTCCTTCAATATAGTCTCTTTTCCCCCCAAATGGTATAAATTTAAGTTTCTGGTTTTCTCATGGCTCTTTGCTTGCTTGGGAAACTTACTCCATCCTTCATCAGCCAAGTTCACAATCTTCTACCATAATAAGACGCAACTTCACATCCATCAGTATGGCAGAAAGGAGGGAGGGTGGGAGGGAGAGACAGAGGGAGGGAAGGAAGGGAGGAAAGAAAGAGAAAGAAACTATCAAGTATTGTCGAAGATGTGAAGAAATTGAGACACTTGTATACTTGTTGGTGGGAATGTAATATGGTGTAATTACTATGGAAGACAGTCTGGAAGCTCCTCAAAAAATTAAAAATAGAATTACCATATGATCCAGCAATTCCACTTCTGACTATATATCCAAAAGAGTTGAAAGCAGGACCTCAAAGAGACATTTGCACATCTATGTTTATAACATCATTATTCATAAGAGCCAAAAGGTAGAAGCAACCAAAATGTCCATCAACAGATGAATGGATGAACAAATGTAATATAGGAAATAAAAGGAAAATATAAGGAAGTATGACAAGGAAACATTATTCAGTCTTAAAAAGGAAGGAAATTCTGACATGACAGCTTAAATGAACCTCTGGACATGATGCTGATGTAAGACTGCTACAAAAAGACAACTACTGTATAATTCTACTTCTATGAAATACATAAAAAAAGTCAAATTTATAGAGATAGAAAATAGAATGGTGGTTGCCAGGGGCTGAGGGCAGGGGAGGATGGGGAGTTGCTGCTTAATAGGTATACAGTTTCTTTTTACAAGATAAAAAAGTTCTGGAGATTGAATGTACAACCATGTGAATGTACTTAACACTATTGAACTGTACATTTTAAAATAGTTAAGATAGTACATTTTATGTATACATGTATTTTTTTTATTCCCATCCCCTCCCTTTTGGCAACCCAATCTTCTAAATCCAATCACTAAAATACACAATGTTTAAGTGTATTTTACAACAATTTAAAAAATATTTTAATGTAAAAAATATAACTTATTTCATGCAAAAAGCTAGTCCACCCCAATTCAGATAGCTCTTTCCTGTCTATGCCATTTTATTACATTTGTAGAGAAAATTCAAGTCAAGGAATTGATGCCCTCCTAACTAGGTTTTCTTCTTTTTCCCTAAGGAAAAAGATCAAGTTTTCTCCTTGGTTATTTTCAAAGCACTCAGTATAGTATTTTTCACATAGAAAATTGAGTTATTGCAAAAATGATTGAGTCAAATGGGAATAAAATTTTATAATACCTAAAAACAACAGGAGACTGAACAACAAAATTAGCCAGAAAAGAAAAAGTACTATACGAAAGCTAATGTAAAAAAACATATATATATACACATATATATAGAGAGAGAGAGAACACTTTTTCTTCCATTATTTAGCAATAATAAAGGAACAAAAAGTACTTGATAATTATTCATGTATATGAATGTACCTAATTTGTGTTTCAAAAAAAATGGTTAAATACTTAATAATATGGGTGGTCTCAAATTTTGTGTGCACAAGAATAACCAGGAGGGTTATCAAAGCACAAATTGCTAGACCTAACCTCCCCAAGATTCTGATTCAGTGGGTGTGGTTGAGACCTGAGAGTGTGAATTTCTATTAAGTTCCCAAGTGATACTCGTTCCCCTGCTACAGGGACAACACCTTGAGAACACTGGTTTGGATCTTAGTTTTCTTGATTACACTAAGGACATCAAAACATGAAACTGGAAATGTCAGTCCAGAATGGGTTCCTCCTTCCTGACCTTTTTACACAAAGACTCTTCCCTCCACCTACATTCTTTCTCTAGACAAAGCTAGAAATTTAAGAAGAAATATAATATATGTAACAGTTAAGTTTCAAGTAATATATACACATGGTTTTAGCAGTGTCTAATGCTGTCCTTCACTTTTAAAAGAAACTCAAAATAGTGCTTCAGCTAGATTTCCTTACTGTGATGGGATGTATTCAAGAGAGAGGATTGTAGACTGGAATAGCAGCACTTCTACCAAGGACATAAATCCAGATTCCTTGATACCCAGCAATTGGTTAGTTTTCTACATCGATGGCTTCTAAATAGGAGATCATGCATTTCATGGTACCTTTCTTAAAATGACCATTAAGCCTAATATAATGCTGGATGTAATATCAATAAAACAGAATAACAAATACTTTATTTAAAAATTAGGAACAAAACTGACTTTGAAAGAAAAACTACTCTCTTCTGCAAGCAGGCAGAATTAAATTCAATGTACAGGTTGAATGATACAGTCACAAAACTCAGTGCATAAATTTCCATGAAATATGTAGAGTGCATGGAGACCATAATCTACTGAAATTGTATGAGTATACCTATACACACACAGCTATGATTTAAGAGAACAGTGCTATATACATCAGTGAAATTCCAGTTCACATTATCTTAGCTAGAGAGTCAATACTGAGTAGTTTATGATTACATTAGACCATTGAAATGTGTGGATCCCTTAGTCACCATTTTCTTATGATTTATTAAAATTAAGTGCATATGCAAGTTAGTATAAAGTTGAAATAAATATGTCTTTTATTAAAACCCAAGTGAGAAACATTCCTGAAACTTGTCATATTAATCTTTTAATGAAATATTCCATTTCTAAGAAATCCTTTCTCAAAAAAATTAATTTGAAGTTTATGGTCCTTGCTATGAAGTTTCATATATACTAAAAACAAAAACAATCATAATGGATCTTGCTGTTGCAAGGATTCAAATGAATCGAATCATGTGCCACCAAATTTCCCATCTATGCACAGTATCTCACACCATAACCGAGTAAGTCCACAATAGAGCAGGTTTTACATGTATTCTCCAACATCAGCATTATGAGGAGATTCTACCAAATTTCCATTAGTGGAAGCAACATTATTTCTGTGTGCTTTTCTGCACAAGGATATAAAAGAGCAAAATTCAACACTTCTAACAGATCCACTTAGGAAACTGAATCACGATAACAAAATTCACTCAAGACTCAAAAACAAGAGCCTGAAATATCATAAGACTGGATAATTGAGGTAAGGATTTGGATAATAAAAACAACTAATGCTATCACTAAAGAACAGGAAAATATGCCTAAAAACAGCTGCTAAAACACACAGTAATATAAACAAATAGTTTTCTAACTGCTTCTTTTCATAATAGACATTCAGGCAGATTTACAAAAGGTGATGCAAACAATGATTTTGTCCTTCAAGGACTATTACTTTTCAGTCTTGGAAAACAAAAGAAGAAGGAAATCCGTAAGGCAGAGGATAAATAACTAGACCAGTAAGCCAAATAGAGTGCCTAGAACGGACCCCATGTTTATGAAGAGTTGACAGATAACACAGCTGACTGTGCAGATCAGTGAAGAAAAGATGGAGTATTTAATGAATGGTGTTGGGTTAATTGATTGTCCATGTGGGGAAAAGATGAAGTTAGATCCCTACCTTATACCACATACAAAAACCAGCCCCAGGCAGATTAATGATTCTGTCACGAAAAGCGCAACTTCAAAAATATTTTAATTCTTAAAATTCCATAAAATATAGCAGATATTTTTATGGCTTCCATGTAGGGAAGAATTTTTAGCAAGACACTAAAAACTCAAACCACAAAGCAAAAGATTAATAATATGTAAGAATGTATTAAAATGAAGAACTACTCTTTATCAAAAGATACCATAAAGGGAAAAAATTAACTTAAAAACAATAAGGAATGAAAAGACAAGCCACAGAATGGAGAAAAAACATTTGAATACTCATAATTAACAAAGGGTTAGTATCCAGAATATATAAGAAAATTCCACAAATGGACAAAAGACATGAACTGGCATTTTTCAGAAGAGGAAACACAAATGGCCAATATTCATGTAAAACTCAGCCACACTAGTAATCAAGGATATGCAAATTAAAACCACAGTAAGATAACAATTCTGGATCACTAGATGTGCAAAATTTTAGGAGTCTGATGGTTCCAGGGGCCGCATGAATATGAAACAATAACAACTATTATATACATGCTGCTGATGGGAATGATGGGAATATAAATTGATGCTACTATCTTAGAATATAATTTGGCATTACCAAGTTGAAAATGAACATGACCTACAACTGAGAAATTCTGAGATTTTATACATACCCTAAAGAAATGCTTACACATGTGCAAGAATGATCCTTACAGCAATGTTGGAAAAAACAAAAATGGAAGTAACCCAACTGCCCATTAGTAAGGGCCTGCATAAATAAACTGGGCTACATTCATTCAACAAAATGTTTTGTTAACAGTGAAAAGGAATGAATTAAAAGCTACATGCAACAGCATGAATGAATCTTGGAAGTATAAATTTCAGTTTAAAAAAAAGTTACAAGAGAGTACCTAAAATAGGATACTACTTCAAAAAGTTTCAAAATAAGCAAAACTAAAGAATATTTTTAGGGATACATACATATTAATCCTACATATCACACAGTGCTAAAATTATTGTTTTTTACAAAGTAATCTGTGAAAAATAATTTTCAGGAAACTAGTTACTTCTGCCTGGTAAGGAAAAAAATGAGTCTCAAAGGAATTTTCTTTAATAAGCTCTTCTTCATTTAGATAGCAAAAGGTTAAAATCAAACATGGTTTTTATAAACCTCATTTGCACATACTTGAAACCAGAGGTGGTAGAAGACATTCTTGGTGTCACAAAGGGTGAAACTTTAATGGCTGATCAGACACCAGTATGAGGGGTCTGGCCTCTCTTCATATTACCCCAATAAATACACCCTAGAAACTCACCCCTTGCGGGCCAAGGATGAAAGAAAAGCAAAAGGTCTAGAGTATAGTTACACTCTCGATAAACAGTATGCAGATAAGTGAGGGGGCCAAGATCCCTCACTTCCAACCTAGAGTCTCATAATTCTATTGAAATTAAGCTGTCAGTTATAATGCTGGTTAATCAGAATACCAGATCCAATGGGGCTCAATTGTTGAGGGGAGAGGGAAGAAAAAATGCCAGATGTATACATAGAGCTGTTCTAATGATTACAGGTAGGAAAAGAGAATAGAGATTAGGGCAGTCAACCATGATTAATTTCATGTTTTCAGTCCACTATCATCCCATCTTCGCCTTTGGCAACATAGTGATTTTATACCTTATTGCTGTTCTTTGTTTCAGTTGGATCACCCATAACACTAAATACCATGTCTAATAATACACTTCTATTTTTACTATTTTTTTCTATTTTAAGTAGTTGTTTTCTTTGGAGGATATCTGAATCCCAATTCAATGTGAACTATTTAATAACAAATGGATGTTGCTGGGATAGCTGCTGGGGTTGCAGAAACAAATCAGACATGGTCCCTGCCCTCAAGTCACTTAAAGGTTTTGCAGAGAATGCAGACAAGTTCTAGTAACCAAAGTATTCAATGTGGTGTCCTAGAAATATATGTAGGATAGGGGAGGAATATCCAGCAGATAAGGTCAAATCTATACATAAAACCTGAGCTGGGAAAGAAGGAAAAAGCAATCAAAAGAATGAAAATTGACAGCCAAAAATGCAAGCCACTAAGGTAGAATCTCCCTTTGACATAGGGATTACTAAAAATTTCCTGTACCTTTGCTGGGAGTTATTTCTTTCAAAATGTTAACAACGTTATTTACTCTTCCAAAGCCTAAAACCAATAAAGTTAATTTGATGAATTAAACTCGAGTGATCTTACTCTTTGTTGAATGACTAAACCTAGTGGAATTAACAAACAGTACCTTTCATGTGTCAGGCACTAGACTAAAGAGACAAAAACAAACAAGATATGGTCTCTACCCTTAAGAAAAAGTATAATCTTTTTAAGAAAAAGTATGTTGTACAGTTGGGTAAGAACATGCTTATGAGAAGTACATTGCCTGTCATGGACAAAGGAAAAAGCATGCCATATACTTCATACTTATTTAAAAGGATGCCCTCTAAATTAGAGGTGACTTTCAGTGGAAAGGGGCAATGTGTGAATTGTGTGCACATGCAAGCACTCACACACAAAATTTAAAATCTCCATATGACATGCCAAAGCATTTACCAATTATTACTTAACACTTGAATCTATTTTCAAATGATTAGATTCCAATATATTTCACTTAATATGTACTTTTATAATAGTAGGTCCCCAAACATTTTATTTCTAGCTTTATTTTTAATGTTCCAGAAGCAGCAGGGGGCAATCTAATGTAGGAAACCTGCTGTGAAACTGGTGAGAGCTAAAGCAAGGCCACATTCTGGAGCTGTCTGAAAAAAAAATCTCCACTTTGCTGAATACAAAATATGGCGTATAAAGAAAGAGGAAATATACATTGGAGAGAACAAATCCAGGGCAGTAAAATAACAGAAGGTGAAGGGTCCACTCTGGGATAAAATAAGATGAAACAAAATGAAATAAATATAAAATAAAATTTAAAAACCTCATACAGGCTAAGAAATCTATGAAGACATATATAGACATCCTAGGATTTTTTGTTCTAACTTTGCCTGCAGGCACTTCTGAGCCCAAATAACTGCAGATCTGGGAATAACAGGTGTTTATTGATTTCTTTGTGATTTTTCTCTTTTTTATTTCTTTCCTTTTTTTTTCCTGTGATACTGGAACAGAAAGACATATGTATTCCATATGTAACACTTTAGAAAATGAAAGGCAACAGAAACACTGAACAGATGTGGGGAGTAGGGACCCACTTTCCTCAATACAGCTTAATGTCAACATGCCAACTGCTTTCTCTATATTATTCTTTAAAGGAAAAGGCACCGAAAGTTCCCCATAAAAATATTAACTAACAAGAAGCTTATATGTTAGCAAGGATCTCTATACTAATCAGAAAGTAACAACCTTAGGTTTCTTTCTCAGTTTAATTCTTCTTTTTAAAGGGTTTACAAGAAATACCATACAATCATTATAGGGCAATCAATAGTTTGGTTTTACTTGCTCTTGAAGCTTCAAGGAGAAATAAGAACTAACTGGTCTCCGTTGTTTTTAGACCTTTAATTGCTAAGGTGAGCTACAAAATCACACATCACGGTTGGTTTGGTTTGGTATGTACAAAGAACAAAAATGTATCTCTCTATATGATGAATTATCAACCACAATCTAGCTCTCTTTTTATTTACATGCAGGCTGCAGGCTTCCATTCATCAAATCAGGATGGGTCCCTCTTATTTTTCAAATATCTAATAATGTCTAGAGGACAAAAGAGGGAAATGTACCAAAATAAAATACATATACTTTTATTTTCCCACATTTCAGGAAAAACTTCATAATCTCTCTAGGCACTGGGTTTAATTTTAAGAGCAAGGGAAATTACAACTCATAAAAGCACATAACATACTGAAACAGTAAAAAATGAAGGAGAAATTGGAAGTTCAACTGTTGATATGTTGCAAAAGATAGATTTAGAATAAAGACTGGAAGGGGGGAAACAGGCAAGGGATGGTATTTTCTGAATGTAGTTTAGGAGGCAAATGGAAAACAGTGTGAGATACCTCATCATAACAAAGGAACATGTGGGGGTGGACACAGATAAGCAGCATAGAGAACAAGGGAGGGAAGAGTAGAAGAGGTCCTGTGAAGACAGCAGGAAGCCCTGTGGTTCCAAAGATGAAACAAACTTCTCCGGGGGGAAAAAATGTTTAAATATCCCTACATATTTCAAATGATGAACTTGGGCAGCAAATAAACTGCAGGGAAGACTAATGGCAGACTGTGCTAAACAGCAGTGAAAAGTAGAGTGTCTTGTAAGGAAGAATTCATTGTTCAAGAATTACAGTTTCATAAAGACCCAGATTTTTTTTTTCCAAAGGCTGCGGCAGCTGCAGTCTGCAGATGTAGTTGAAAAAAAAAAATAAAACAACCATGAGCAGGAGGTACATTCCCCTATGGCACGACCATATTTTCTGTAGCAATAATCCTATGTCCATAAAAGGAACAAGAGAAAGAAAGAGAGAGAGGAGACCAGGAGATGGACACAATCTCATTCAAGGGGAGAAGCCAGGGTTATACAAGAATTGCACAAAGAAATATGCAGGGGCTCTTGTTTGTCATTATCATTACTTTAAATGTTGATAGAGGCTCTTTTTATGCCCACTAGCTTACATTTGGGGATTGGTGGAAAATGCTGGTATACTAGGGGAGCAAAAGAAAAGACTACTGTGTCCGCTGATTTAAATGTGTGTGGGGAGGGGGGGGCACACACACACACTCCTAATCTGGTTACAGCTGCTTAAAAAATATAAAAAGCCTCCTTTAAATTGTTCACTACCACTCCAATTTCCTGTGCAGACCTGAACATTTGTATGTTTTCCTGTGTCTCCTGTTACCCAAGTTACCTAATGCATGCCCAGTATGAAACCTTTTTAAATGAGTTATTCTTTATTGAATTATGATTTCCAGCAGACACTAATCACAAAATTCAAATTGCTCTGGCAGACAAGAACTTTTAGAGTGCTGGGACGTAACGGAGTTTTTAAGAGAATCTCTAGGAGTCACCCACCAAATGTGTATAGTAACTGGGTACTGTTTGATGAAATACTTCAAATAGTTAATTAGATTTGCCAAGAAAAAAAAAATCAATCATTGAGAGTCAACACTCTAGGTGACACAGATGATGAAGAACTGTTATTGGCACACCCAGAGTGTAGTCAAAAGCGAAGCTTAACAAAACAAAGTTTTCGGATTTCTTACCCACTGTCTCTGCAGTCTACACAATGCAATTAGCAACATATCAAAAAAGAGGAAAGTAACTTTTGCCCTGTGACTTCCTTTTCCTCAAGAATATCTTCAGCCTGTGTAAAAGGCATTTCACAAGGAAAGAAGAATAGAGACACAGATTCTACCAGGGGTTGCACTTCCCGTGGACACCTGCAAACTGAATTTGCTCTGTTTTGTTAACCATTTATTTTGTCTTTACAGGATTTTCAAAGGGAAATGTGATAATCCCACTGCTCTTCAGATGCTCAACAGGGTGTTTCATCTAATAAAGCCATTGCAAAGGAATGGATTAAAGCAACATGGAGCATTCATAATTCGGGATCAGTGAAAGATTTTTAACATCCGGGTACTGTGAGCTCAATCCTAAAATGTTATTGGTGGGATACATATAGAGTGTTTAAATAACACCTGTTTTTCTTCTTTAAGAATCTTTATGTTGCTATCACTCATGTGAGGCCAGAATAAGATGGGCTCTGGGGGCACCATTCACTGAGTCTTCAGGAACTGTGTTCCACCAATAAAAAAAAAAAAAAAAAACAAAGTCATACCGTTACCCTATAGCAGAAATATCAAAGAGTACAAATAAAATTAGGAAATGGACTTTTTAGTATAAAATGAGTTTTTCCCCAAAGTTTGAAATCTGCTTTCTAGTAAAGGTGATAAAATTAAAAAATTAATCTAGTACTCCCCAAATATGTTTTGCATTGGGACATGTCTTCTTTTCTATAAAATTTATGTTATACCTCCCATATCTGATCCCATTGTTTTTAATGTGTTGAGATATTTATATTGCTGAGAAGTAAATAAAGTGACATGTCACTCTTCTTCGCACCATTCATTTCAGAAATGATCAGCTAATAACAAACTAACCTATCTAGTATAAGCTATTGGCCACTAATGTGCAATAGGAATATAGTGTGAGTCAAGTATTAATTTCAAATTTTTAGTGGCCACATTAAGAACATAAAAATTAACGGTGACATTAAAGTTAATATATTTAACCCAATGTATCTAATACACCTTTAAACACTGTCAACCAAAAAGTATTCAATAGGTATCTCACATCTCTTTTTTAAAAACTAGGTCTTTGAGATCTAATATGTATTTTTATACTGATGGCACATCTCAACTAGGACTAGTCACATTTCAAATGCTTAGTAGCCAATATGTGGCTAGTGGCTACCACACAGAAAGCTCAACTCCAGACAGATGAAAGTAAGGTAGGCACAGACTGCTGTACTAACCAGGCAGGGACGGCAGAAAATGTTTAACGTTCCTCCTTTGTCCTCTTCTTTCTGTTCTCATCCCCAACTATGGGAGTTTCTTAAAGTTTCATCCTTTACCCTCTGTCCCATTCTCTTTAAACCCTTTTTCTTGGTGACTTGAATCACTCATTCATTCTACAAATCTTTACTTAATATCTATGATATACCAAGTATAGTTTTAGGTGCTATGGTAATAAACATAAATAATTTTTTGTCTTAATAATAGCATTGTGTGTTGTACATACAAGCCAATGCATATTCATAACAGTGTGGTAAGTGCTCTGGTGGAGGACACTAACAGGCATGCATGCACGAACAGGAGTGCATGCATGATGGAATGGGGAAGGCGCAAGGGAAGGAAAGAGGCTTATAGCTCAAAGGTTATCTGCTCAGGAAGACCTTTGCTAACCAACCCATATAAAGCAGAAATCCTCACCTACTCTGCAGTTACCTTCTACTGCATCATCTTCTTTTATTTTTGTTTGGAGTATGTGTCACCATTGAAAATTCGTATTCATTTATTTGTGTTTTGTTTGTTTATCATTTGTCTTCCTTCCATGGCAATAAGGACATTCTAGATCTTATTCACCATGAGCCTTCGGCAGAATAAGTAACAAGTCAATAGTATTTCATCTATTGAACCATTCCGTGATTTCTTTCTAATCATATTGCCAGCAACCAGGCATCTCATTTCAAGACTTATTATAAAACTTCCTATCTAGTAAACTCCATACTTTCTCTCCTCTAACTTGTCTTGAACAACACCAGGTTAAACCTCCTGAAACACTGATTTCATTATGTCAAATCCCAGGTTCAAAATGCAACACATTCTTTTTAGGAAAAAGTCCAGATACTGAGGCAAAATTTTCTGTGATCTGGTAATCAAGGATTTTCTCTAATCTGTCTCCATCAAAATTACCTTCAATTACTCTACCAAAAGAGGATCCCACTCCGGAAATACAAAGACATGAATGGATGTCTTAACATTTTTTATCCTATTGTTGATCATCAGCAAAAAATTAAAATGTATTCTTCTCCTCTCCAGACCTCATTCCAGGAAGATAGCCCACCCAAGTGTCTAATGTCCAGCCTTACGTTCCCCTCAGGTTAGATGTGTTTCCCAGACAAAAAGATAGCAGGTTCCATGGCTCAGTGCCACGGCCTTGGGATCCATAGACAAGCTTGGTATAGACAACACCAGGAGAGCTGATCTATGAATGGCCCCAAGGAATGGTCTCAATGGTGCATAGGATGGGCCTGACCAGAGATCTCCTCCCTCTTTGTCCTGGATGGCAGAAGTCCTAGGCTCAACTCAAGGGAAATTATATGAAAACCAATACTGAACCTCTCACCAACCATGGACAGCAGAGAGCCTGATGTAATTTGATATAGACATGGAACAAGTCATCCTATTATACTACCCTCTAAACAAGTCACAAACATCTCCAAATTCCAGGGGTTTTCCCTAATTCTTTTCCCTATTTGCCTCTGAAATGCTTGATCATTTCAGGACATTCAGATTTACTGTCCTGTTGGAACCAGAGCACATGTATAGAAAAAAAAAGAATACCTTTTTATTTTTTATTTGTTTTCTGCTGATAAGTCAACAGTAGGAGAAAAAAGTTAAGACACTAATAGCCAGTTCTGACATTTCCCAGACTTATTAGGGGACCCCATATCAAGTACAAGAATAAGCAGTAGCTTAAAAAAACAGCTGAAAATATAAAGGGGAGGCTACTAATGCTTGTATGATCCCATCCTTTTGACTGGGTTTATGCTCTAAGTACAGCACTAAATACTGATTTTAACTAGACTCAATCATATCAGTATGTTTAACTAAGACAAGGGACTCTTCAAGAACATCCTTTGTTTGAGCATCTATAAAATCGACAGAGTAGGTCATTTTTAACCAGTTGTTTAATTTTCCTCTACTCACTCCAGCCTCCAGACCCCAGTGACTCTAGGAATTTGTTACCTATTCTGTTAATTACTATCCTTAATTAAATAACACCTTTAAGAAGTGCTTAACCTCTAAATGCATATCTTGCCTCCTTAATTGTAATGTTAAAATCCATGAGCATAATTCTGCAAAAATTTATTAAATACCCACTATGTTAAAGGCAATAAGGACAGGTATTTTTTTTCCTAGATGGTTAGCACATTATTCAACAGTCAACAGCAGTCACTTTGAATATGAAAGATTTCTCAACTCTGCTCCATTGAGGTAGTTTTTAGTTAGTTTGTTTGTTTTTCATATGGGTAGGATACCTGGTATAATATACAGACAGGCTTGGAGGAGATCTGGAAAACAAATGAACATATCTGCCACCCTGGGATTTCTTTAGAGAGTTATGAAATCCATGGAATGTTGTGGAAATCTGACATGATACTGCCAGTTACTCTCCTTATTTTTCTATTATGAACAAAGCCAATTGTTTGCATGCTCTAATATAAAAAAAATACAATACTATTCCTTCTGCCTTCAATGCTCTTTTGAAAAAGGCTGGCAGGCACTCTCCTGGTTTGGGAGACATGTCCTGAGCAGGCAAGTTGAACACAGGTAATTTGTTTGGAAGGTGATCTCAGGAAGCACAATTGAGAGAATGAGAAAAATGAGACACAAGGAGAAAGAAAAACCGTAAAAGGCATTTTAAGGAGGGGCTATTGCCATAGGCAACTGGGACTCAGTCCCCTTGGGGACTCCCCAAGCTGCCATGTAGATCAGAAGTATAACTCCAAAGGATGGAAAAGCAGGAGAATGTATTCTCTGACTCCTATCTCTCAGAAGCAAGGGGTTGCTCTTAGGAAAGTTAAATCCCCAGCTTCTGGACAGCCTTGCACAGAGCTAGAGAAAACTCCCAGGGAGAGAAGCAGAAACACAGGACTAGAAATGGAACCTGTCATAATGCGCAAGAACCAGTAGAAATAGCCCTAGCCCTGGCTGGTGTGGCTCAATGGATTGCATGCTAGCCTGTGAACCAATGGGTCACTGGTTCGATTCCCAGTCAGGGTACATGCTTGGGTTGGAGACCAGGTCCCCAGTAGGGGGCATGTGAGAGGCAACCACATACTGATGTTTCTCTCCCTCTCTCCCTCCCTCTCCCTCTCTCTAAAAATAAATAAAATCTTAAAAACAAATGGGCTCAGCTGTAAATCAAGGAGACACAGGGTAGGGTATCAAATGATTCATCTACATTAATCATCATTGTCAGGCCAACAGATACTGAATCCTAGTTTCTCCTCATAGTTCTATCTGTACCACCTGTTTAATTTCAGATTCACGTCACTTGACATTCCTCTGTGTCAGAAAACTTCCTCCAAATGGTACGTGATGATGGCTTTTACCATAAGGTACAGGGAGGTTTAGAAATGTCACTGAGATTTCATATTTGATGGGTTCTGGTCAGAGGTCACAAACTCAAAGGCCTTCTATGGCTTTGGCTTTATGGCCATCATAAACAGGGATAAACACTCAATGAGAGTAATCCTGATGGCTCCAAGGTAGAGGCACCAGCTGCCAACACAGTGAACGTTGGAAGGAGAAGAGTCTTGCCAAAAGCAAGCAGAATGCTGGAGCTTCCACTTAATGCCTGCTGGCTCCAGTCATCCAATGGACATATTGTCTATTCTATGGCATGTCAGAAACCATGCTAAATAATATACATTTTTTATCCCCACCCAAGGGCATGCTTATTAATTTTAGAGAGAGGGGAGTGGAGGGAAAGATAGAGGGTAAGAGAGAGAGTGAAACATCAATGTGAGAGAGAAGCATTGATCAGTTGCCTCTTGCATGAGCCCTTACTGAGGAACAGACCTGCAACCTAGGCATGCACTCAAACCCACAACCTTTCAGTTCATAGGACAACACTCCAACCAACTGAGCCACACTGTCCAGGGCCCATGCTAGATAATAATAACACAGCTATTTCTGATCTCAGCCCTGGGGAACCATGACCCATGGAGGGCAAGAGACATACAAACAAAAAAATATAATAAATGCTAGTGAAGATACAGTCCTTCACTGACCCTGAAGTCTACTCCTGAAAATCCAACAGTAAAATTGACATTTAAAAAACCTTATAGACTGCTGATCAAGATGGAAGTATATGTAGACACACTTTGCCTCCTTACACAATCACAGAAAGAATTACAATGAGATCTCAAAACTAATAACACCCAGAACCATCAGAAAATTGATCTGTAGAAAAGTCCAATAACCAAGGATTTAAAGAAGCCACATTCATCCAGACAGATAGGAGGGGTGGAGTTGCAGAAATGGTCAGAGAAGCAATGTGGCATGGCCAAGCAATAGAGGTGAAACAGATGGTCCCACATTCACGTATTGTGGATGAAAATCGGGAGGGATACCTTGGGAGCAAGCAATCTCAGCCCCAGGCCAGACCACAGAGCCCAGGGTTCCAGCACCACAAAGATAGGTCCCCCTTACCTCTGGCTGTAAAAACCAGTGGGGTTTGGGGTGGTAGAAGAAACTGCTGGCTTTTTGCTGCTTAAAAGGCCTGCACAGTCTTAGAACATACACAAACCCACCCACCACCAGGGCAGTAGCTGGAAGGGCTCCAGTCGCACATGGAAAGAAAGTGAAGTGACTGGAAATGGGGCAAACTTCCAGAAGCCAGGTGGCAGCATTGTCCACTCTCTAAGCCCTCCCCAACAGCCACGAAATGGTGAAGAGAGTTGCCCCACCCTGACAATTACCAAACGCTTCGCCCCATACAATTTCCTTTTCTACATAGGCCATGTTACTAACACAGGGAGTCAAAGCAGCTCTACCTAATACACAGAAACAAACACAGGGAAGCTGTGAAATTGAGGAGACAAAGAAATGTGGCCCAAATGAAAGAATAGAACAAAACTCCAGAAAAAGATCTAAGAGAAACAGAGACAGCCAACCTATCAGATGCAAAGTTCAAAACACGGTTGATCAGGATGTTGAGAGAACTCTTTCAGCATGTCAAAAACATTAAAGAAGAAATGAAGGTTACACTAAGTGAAACAAAGAAAAATCCACAGGGAACCAACAGAGAAGAAAAGGAAGATGGAATTCAAACCAATGATTTGGAACATAAGGAAGAGAAACATTCAAACAGAACAGAAAGAAGAAACAAGAATTTAAAAAATAACAAGGATAGGCTTAGGAACCTCTGGGACGTGCCCAAATATGCCAACATCCAAATCATAGGGATACCAGAAGGAGAAGAGGAAGAGTAATAAAATGAAAACTTGTTCGAAAAAGTAATGAAAGAAAACTTTCCTAATTGGGTGAAGGAAATAGACATAAAAGTCCAGGAAGCACAGAGAGTCCCAAACAAGCTGGACCCCAAGAGGAACACACCAAGATGCATCATAATTAAAATGCCAAAGGTTAAAGATAAAGAGAGACTCTTAAAAACTTCAAAAGAAAAGCAGAATGTTACCTACCAAGGAGTTCCCATAAGACTATCAGTTGATTTCACAAAAGGAAGTTTGCAGGCTAGAAGGTACTGGCAAGAAGTATTCAAAGTGATGAAGAGCAAGGACCTACAACCTAGATGACTCTATCCAGCAAAGCTTTCATTTAGAATGGAAGGGCAGATAAAGTGCTTCCCAGACAAGGTAAAGCTAAAGGAGTTCATCATCACCACACCATTATTACACAAAATGTTAAAGGGACTTATTTAAGAAAAAGAAGATCAAAACCATGAACATTAAAAAAGGCAACAAATTCACAACTATCAATAACTAAATCAAAAAGGAAAGAAAGAAAGAAAGAAAGAAAGAAAGAAAGAAAGAAAGAAAGAAAGAAAGAAAGAAAGAAAGAAAGGAAGGAAGGAAGGAAGGAAGGAAGGAAGGAAGGAAGGAAGGAAGGAAGGAAGGAAGGAAGGAAAGAAAGGGAGAGAGACAGGAAGAAAGAAAGAAAGAAAGAAAGAAAGAAAGAAAGAAAGAAAGAAAGAAAGAAAGAAAGAAAGAAAGAAAGAAAGGAAGGAAGGAAGGAAGGAAGGAAGGAAGGAAGGAAGGAAGGAAGGAAGGAAGGAAGGAAGGAAGGGAGAGCAAACAACCATAAAAGGAACAGAATCATACGTTTGAAGATCATTTGGAGAGTAATTAGTTGGGAGGAAGAAGAGGGGAGAATGGGGGAAATGTTGCAGGGATTAAGAAGCATAATTGGTAGGAATGAAATAGACAGGTGGATGTTAAGAAGAGCATAGGAAATGGAGAAGCCAAAGAACATACATGCACGACCATGGACATGAACTAAGAAGGGGACTGCCGGAGGGAAGGGCGGGTTTGGGTGGATGGGATCAAAGGGTGAAAAACTGGGACAACTGTAATAGCACAATCAATAAAATATACTTTAAAAAAAGAAACCTGACAGAAGTTAGGGAGAAATAGGGTCAGAGTACCTAGTAACAAATGAGCATCTTTATGAATATTGCAGACTACTAATTGCTCACATTTAATGAGCACTTACTGTATGTTAGGAACAACCTTTCATGCATTCTCATTTACCCTTCCAACACCCCATTTTACTCATAAAGAAACAGCAGAGTGGTTTGGTGACTTGTGCAAAGTCATGCAGGTAGCAGATAGGTCAAACTTGAAATTCAGGTAGTCCAACTACAGAGCCCACATTCTTAATGACTAACCTATAGAACTTGATGAAAATACAACAAAGGTAGCATGTAAAATGAAGAGAATATGAATAATATTTCATATAGCAAAAATATGAAATAAAGGTTATCATACATTATCAATTTCTGACACAGAACAAACTACCTCAAACCTTAGTACTTAAAATAGACAAAGTACTTCTGATGACTCTGTGATCTGGGGTAAGTCAGGTCTGTCAGGACTAAATGATAAAGAATGGCCTCACTAATGTCTGTGGCCTCTGCTGGATGTCATGGATGGTTGGGTGTCACTCCACATAGTCTCTAATCCTCTAAGGACTTATTTACACAGTGATAGAAGGGTTCTCAGCAACTAGAGCATGTATTTTCCAACCTGTGCATCATATTTGCTATTATCCCATTGGCCAAAGTAAGCTCCATGGCCAAGACAAGAGTCCATACAGGATTAGATTCAGTGAGGCAAGAACTAGTTGAGAGCCATCTTACCACAATGTCTATGGATGTTCTACACTTGTAAGTTCATTTTGCTTTGCTTCAGATGTAATTATTTTCTGTGTCATTCAATAAAATGTTCAATCCCTTTCTGATCTTATAACTCAATAAATTCTTTCTTCCCAAGCTCTACAAAGTAATTGAGTTGCAGAGTAACTGGATTAATAATAGGATGAGAAGTAGGAATAGGAATAATGAGAAAGAGGAGGAGAGGAAGAAGAACAGCAGCAGCAACCACCACTACTTTGGATAACACTTATTTAACCTACTTATCATGGATGAGTATTTCTGAACCTCCCTCCCCTGACCCTCAGGAATTGTATGTCCATGCTAACACCCTTTACTTCTTCCCACAGCATCACAACACTACCTCAAGACCCAGGTTACTCTTTCTTCAGCTTCTCTGATTGCACCAACTTCTATTCCCAAGCCTCAGCTTCTACTTTTGTAAATGTCAGTAACAGGAGTGATTCACACTTCACGTACACTGGAAGTGAAATTCTCAGTTGCCAAGAATAATACAGAAATAACTCACATACTAAAATTTTCCAAAGGAAAAGGGATGTATGCACAGATTCATTTAAGAGCAGGGTGGAAAAGCTGTTGTGTGCTGGAAGAAGGGGAACAGGACTCTATTGGGAAGGTTTCATGTCACAGGTGAAGTGAGTCACACCCATAATGTGACTGGCTAGTGATGCCTCTCTGTACTTCTGTTTTCTCATCTGAGAAGTAAAGATCATCAGTAATACTAGATAATACACTGAAAACACTTACCTGGTCCCTGGAAAAAGTAAGGTAGCCCACAAATACTAGTAATCACTATAGTTGACTCTCAATGGCCTACTGGTTTTACATTTAATGTTCCTCTACTTAAAATGCTTCTTTCCTTTAGCTTTTTCTTTTTTTCCCCAGGGTCCTAAATTTAAAATTTTTATTTAGCAAACAATATATATCATAGTAACATTTACATGAACTTCTTCAGAGAAAAGCCAAAGTACATTGCAAAGAAAAGGCATAAAAACGGTAGCAGTGAGAAAAGGTAGAAAATAGCTGCTGTTAAAGGCGGGGGTAGGGAGCCTTTAGCTTTCTCTTGTCTGGGAAGCTCTTTATTGATCCTGCAATTCTAAATGATAGCTTTGTTGGGTAGAGTAATCTAGGTTGTAGGTCCTTGCTTTTTTATCACTTTGAATATTTCTTGCTAATCCCTCCTAGCCTGCAAATTTTCTTTCGAGAAATCAGTTGACAGTCTCATGGAAATCCCTTGTAGGTAACTGTCTCCTTTTCTCTTGCTGCTTTTAAGATTCTTTATCTTTAATCTTTGGCATTTATTCTGATGTGTCTTCATGTAGGCCCCTTTGGGTTCACCTTTCTGGGGACTCTCTGTGCTTCCTGGACTTGTATGTCTATTTCCTTCACCACCAAACCAGTATTATATGGAATATCAAGGGTCTTCTTTAAGAAGATCAAAAATATGAACAATAAAATGACAATATATACCTATCTATCAAAAATTGAATTTAAAAAACAAAATAAATGAGCAAGAAGAAGAGAAACAGATTCTTAGATACAGATAATGTTTTGATGGTTGCCAGATGGGAGGGAGGTTGGGTGAGGGAGTTGAGTGGATTAAGAAGTACAAATTGGTTTGTACATCTTAAGAAGAACAGTCATGGGGATGTAAAGTACAGCATAAGGAATAGAGTCAATAATAGTCTAATAACTATGTATGGTGTCATATGGGTGCAAAATTTATTGGATGATCATTTAGTAAGTTATGTAATGTCTAATCATTGGGGTGTACACCTGAAACTAATATAATATATGTCAACTGTAACTGAAGGTTAAAAATGCATCTTTCGATCAGTGTCAAAAGAAGCTTAATGTCATCAAAACACATGGCAAACACCATCTAACATTTTCCCAGGCTGTTTCTGAGCCATGGTGAATATCTGGAATTCTGGCAAGGTCCTTAAGAAAGGGTTCCACCTCCATCTAGCATCTTTCCAGGCTACAAAGAATCTCTTTCCTCGTTTCTCCTTTCTCTTACCCTGGCATACCCCTCTAGTATATATACATTTAGGAAAACAAAAGCCGGAAATGAAAGTGTGTGTGTGTGTGTGTACAGTATATATATATATACACACACATAACTTTTGCTTTGCTCTCCACAACCCCAAAGTCAGGTCTGACAGGGCTAAATGATGTACTCTGAAGCAAAGGAAAACAGAGGTCTAGCTACCACCTCCACAAGATTCAGGGAAGAGGTCTTTAGCCAACCAAAGGCAAACTGATTTCTCTAATTTTATGACTGCCCAGGACATGCCAGGAAGTTTGGATGCCAACCCATATATGACCAGAGTTCACTAAAATGCTTATCTGGTCCTTCACAAAAGCATATTTGTTTTAGAAAACTAATACTTACAGTAATAGATTGGTGTTGAGTCTAGAGCAGTGGCTCTCCAGGTGGCATGAAGAGACTTATAGAGAGATGATATCTTTCAGCATCTGCTCAAAGTAGGAAACTTTAGGAAAGGAGAGCAATATCAAAAATTTGTTTTAAGTGATCAAAATGTTCTCAGATTGACTGTGGTCACATATCTGTGACTGACATACTGTTTACTATGTGAACATACTAAAAATTACTGAATTATACATTTTAAATAGGTGACTTGAATAAAGTATGAATTATATTTCAACAAAACTGTTTTTTTTTTTAAGAAAGAAGGGAAGGAAGGAAGGAAGGAAGGAAAGAAATAGGATGAGCAAAACAAGTAACCAAAACAAAAACTTTGATGAAATTTAGTGACACATGCCCAGAAAACTAAGCAAAAAAATAAAAAAGGATATTATTATCTCCAGGGGAACAAAAATATGGCCCCAGAAAGGAAATCAAATTGCAGAATATTATATGGCTCAATTAAGGACAACATTTATATAATAAAAATAATATAAACACTAAAATTTAATTTAACCAAAAATTATAGCATAGCTACATTTGAAGAATAAAGAAAAGGGATGTGTGTGGGATAGGGAGGTGAGTAGTGTAAAAAGACTAAAAATTCTTCATAATTTCTACTAAAAAGTCAAGGATAATGCCCCCAAAATAGGGGTGTGGATAAGTAGTAAAGATATATGCAGATCATTTAGGTGAAAAATCCTGAACAAAATAGGTAAAAAAGTTGGAGGCAGCTGCTTTTGAGAGGTGGAACTGGGGGATGGAGAGCTACCTACAGCTGTGCAAATGTATAATGCTAAGGCTCTCCAGATCCTTAAAAACTGTATTCATTATACATTGGCAAACTGACTAGAAGTCAAAATAGATGGCTTTATTAGGATTTAATTGCATAAATAAAAACATAAAAGCAAAGCATACAGTGAGGATCACACATGAAATCACCAGGAAAAAATTACTTGATCATTTTCTGTAGTATCTGCCAGGGATTTCCTTTTCCAATCTTGTTGCTTTATAATGGCTACTTTGGGATGTTTAGTCCAGAAGGCACATGACTACCCAAATTAACCCATTTTTCAGAACCTATCTGTACTCATCAGCTATCTCTGAGTACAAGAATTGTAGATATGTCTGAAAACCATGCTAAGATTTAGCCACCACTAACTTTCATTGCTTATCAGAGCATGAATCTCATGAGGCCATCTAAATAAGAATAAAGAACATGAAAATTGCCTAAATGTCAGATTAAATATCATGATATTAATAACCAACACTCCTTGCAAGCTTCAAAGAGAGCAAATATCCTTCATTGCCACTCACAGGAGAAATTTCTCATCACAAGCTATCACTTTCTATCACTGTGCACAGTCATAAATTTTCACAATACTATCAATACTTTAAGGTGTTACAGCACCTAATTTAAGAAACTTTGGTCCTACAAGACTAGAAAAATTCTCAAACTCACCTTTCAAAGGTCTTTCTTTTCCCCTGGCAGACAAAGGGTAATATTTTCCTCTTCCTGGCTTTGAAATACAGACATATACCTTGGATACTGTGGATTCAGTTCTAGATCACCATAATAAAGTGAGCCTAGCAATAAAACAAGTCATAATCTCTTTGCTAGCAAAGGGTCTTGCCTTTAATTTTTTTTTTTAAAGCACATCAGACTTCTGACCAAGATGGAGACATAGGTAGACACACTGTGCCTCCTTACACAACCAAAAAAAGGATGACAACAATTTCAAAACAAAAAACAACCAGAACTGACAGAAAATCAAACTGTATGAAGTCTAACAACCAAGAAGTTAAAGAAGATACATTCATCCAGACCAGTAGAAGGGGTGGGGTCGGGCAGGTAGGGCAGAGAAGGCTCGCAGCAAGGCAGCAGCTGGGGGACCCAGCGAGGTGGTAGATTGTGGATGGGTGTGGCGCACAAGGTGGCTGGCGGACCTGCTGACCCACATTCGAGTGCAGATAAACCAGGTGAAACTGGGGAGCAAGACAGACCACACTACCCAGGGCTCCAGCTTGGGGAAATAAAGCCTCAAAACACTGATTGAAAACACCTGTGGGGGTTCAGGTGCCAGGAGAGAATACCAGCCTCACAGGAGAGTTCACTGGAGAGACCCACAGGGTCCTAGAACATACACAAGCCCATCCACATGGGAACCAGCACCAGAAGGGCCCAGTTTGCTTTTGGGAAGCAGCGGAAGGGACTGAAATCCAGCAGAGATTGGAGCAGGTGCCATAGTTCCTGCTCGGACCCCTCCCTCACAAACAGCATTACATCCTAGCCATGTGGGTTGTGGTGAATGCCTATGGCTCCACCCCTCACTACTTCACAGGTGTGTCAAGACAAAAAAAAAAAAATGGCCCAAATGAAAGAACAGATCAAAGCTCCAGAAAAAATACAACTAAATGACGAAGAGGTAGCCAACCTATCTGATGCACAATTCAAAACACTGGTAATCAGGATGCTCACAAAATTGGTTGAATTTGGTTGCAAATTAGATGAAAAAATGAAGGCTGTGCTAAGTGAAATAAAGGAAAATGTACAGGGAACCAATAATGATGAGAAAAAAACTGGGACTCAAATCAATGATGTGGGCCAGAAGGAAGAAAGGAACAATCAAACAGAAAAGAATGAAGGAACAAGAATTCAGAAAAATGAGGAGAGGCTTAGGAACCTCCAGGACATCTTGAAACGTTCCAACATCCAAATTATAGGGGTACCAGAAGGGGAAGAAGAAGAGTGACAAGTGGAAAACTTACTTGAACAAATAATAAAGGAGAACTTCCCCAATCTGGCAGAGGACATAGACTTCCAGGAAGTCCAGGAATCTCAGAGAGTCAGTCCCAAAGAAGTTGGAGCCCAGGAGGAACACACCAAGGCACAGCATAATTACATTACCCAAAATTAAAATAAAGGAGAGAATCTTAAAAGCAGCAAGAGAAAAGGAGGCAGTTACCTACAAAGGAGTGCCCATAAGACTATCGCCGACTTCTCAAAAGAGACCTTACAGGCAAGAACGGGCTGGCAAGAAGTATTCCAAGTCATGAAAGGCAAGGACCCACATCCCAGATTGCTCTATCCAGCAAAGCTTTCATTTAGAATGGAAGGGCAGATAAAGTGCTTCCCAGATAAGGTCAGGTTAAAGGAGTTCGTCATCACCAAGCCCTTATTATATGAAATGTTAAAGGGACTTATCTAAGAAAAAGAAGATAAAAAACATGCATAGTAAAATGACAGCAAACACAATTTTTAACAACCACACCTAAAACAAAAATAAACTAAGCAAACAACTAGAACAGGAACAGAACCACAGAAATGGAGATCACATGGAGGGTTAGCAACAGAGGAGTGGGAGGGGGACAGAAGGGGAAAAGGTACAGAGAATAAGTGGCATAGATGGTAGGTAGAAAACAGACAGGGGGAGGGCAAGAATAGTATGAGAAATGTAGAAGCCAAAGAACTTATATGTATGACCCAAGGACATGAACTAAAGGGAGGAATGTGGGTGGGAGGGGGTGTGCAGGGTGGAGGGGACTGAAGGGGGGGAATGAGACAACTGTAATAGCATAATCAATAAAATATATTTTAACAAATAAAAATTTAAAAAGCACATCTGTGAAGCACAATAAAGTGAAACCCAATAAAGTGAGGTATGCCAGTAACCTGCTATCAGTTTTGGTTATCCTAGAGCTAGGACCCAACTCCCAGTCCTCTAGCTTGCAGAAATTATTTAAAGACATCGAAGTTAATCTATGTTGAAGCAAATCTATGTGGAAGCAAACCTAAGTGCATTTCATGACAGTAAATGCAAGCTAGAAATAGTATAGATGAAAGCAATAACTATCAGCAGATAGTTCTTTTCCCCCTTTTGTGGATGGAAAAGACAAATGAAAAAGTAAATATCTGCTTTCAGATTAGTTCTGGTGAGTTTATCCATCAAGAATTGATCCAATTAAATGAAACTCTCCTGGTTAACTTGAGATAGTTACAGTTTGGAAATCATGAGACAAATTAGTTACTTTCATCTAAAGCAATGAAATGATCATTTGGGCATTAAATTGAAAAAAAATGGTTTGAGGAGGCTGCACTTCTTCACTTTAAATAAGTTTAAATCCTAATTAGCCTCAACTAACAGTTCAAAACCAGATTTATGACAGGAGTTTGAGGTGCAAACATGGGGGAAATTCTTGTGAAAAGCAGCTTTTCTGGCATCTGAAATCAGTGAGGCACTTTTTCAGATCACAGGTGCTCCAACTTTAGCAAATACAGAATTACCTTGGGCTTGGTAAAACACATATGACTAGGCCTCCCATCACCAAAGTTTCTGATTCAGTAGGACTGAGATGGGCCTGCAGAATTTGCATCTCTAACACGTACCACAAATGATACCAATATAGCTGATCTGGAGGACATCACTTTGAGAAAAATCATTTTAGATACATACCTGTCTGAGGTAATTTTAATCTAGTAAAATGAGCTTTCAAAGTCAGTCATAGAAGTGCTTTACTTTAACATTTAGGACAATTCAGACAATCAAACTTTCATTAGCATAAGAAACCCCCCAAAATAGTATTTGTCTTAAGTTGGATATAGTTTAATAACTTTATTTTCAAATGTCATTTTTACGAATAATTTTAAGAAACTGAGTCATGCACTGATTGGTGTGGTTCAGTTGGCTGGGGGTCATTCCACAAAACAAAAGGTTGCTAGTTCGATCCCTGGTCAGGGCACACGCCTGGTTTGTGGGTTTGGTCCCTAGTCGGGGTGTGTATGAAAAGTAGAATGGGGAAACTGAGACAGATTCACACTGGCCTCATCCTGACTCCACCTGACTCCTTCTCCCTTGCAGACTACTCCCTTAAGCATTAAGCCCTCAGAACAATGAGGTTCTGATCAGCATCAAATAATCTTAGAAACGAAGCCTCAGATCTATTGACCACAGAGGCAGAGTTTTGGTCAAACTGGAGATAACATCTAGACCTCAGCTGTGTTTCAGCTCTAGGCCTAGAAGAGCAGTAAACTCAGACAAAGCTCCAAATAATCAGTACAGACCACAAACCTGACCCTATATACTCATTTTGATGAAGCAGCATATTAAAGGATACACCTGGAAAAGCTGATGAATATTCTGTTGCTGTTCACCCCTCCTAAGACCTTTCCTAAAATTCATGCCTTTAGAAAACAGATTAAAACCCTCAAGACAAAGGATCCAGTGTGTGCTTTTGCTCTCTCAAGAGCACACCTGTACCTTTCCCTCCCCTCTTCTTTCCTCGGGCATATATCCTTGCTTTCTTTCCCCTAAGCTTCTAGCACACTTCTTTTGCCTCTGTAACTTGTTTCCTGAGTCCACACACCTCATCTGGCTCACTTGTTCTGCTTCTATGACTTTCTTTTTAAAAGGCCACGGCAGTACTCTGAGCAGCTTACTTAAATCTTCTCTTTACGTGTACTTTTACTTTGCATTCTATTTAAACTTCATACACTAAAGTGCTTGGCTCTGAATTATTTTTTTGCCAAATTGAAGAACTGAGAGCCCACATCTCCACTAATGTGAGTATAGATATTGATATTTATGGCTGGCTGAATGATTATCTGGTCTCTTCCATAATGAAAAAAATGTTACGATTACTTAAATATTATACTCATGAAATAACCACTGTAATTCTTGAAGCTTGAAAACTGTGACATTTACATCCAGATTTAGTATTCAAATCAAGTCTTTCAAGGAGTAAATTAACACTCCCCAACCATGTCTGTATTTGAGAAACTGCCTCCAGGCAAATTTTAGTGACTATTTATCATCATGTAAGTTCAGTAGTTAGTTGAACTTCAGATATAAATTAACTGAACATAGCAGAAATACATGTATTCAGTAACACCCCATCAGCTCACCAGGCATTTTCAGTAAAAACAAACCATTTTACTAACTTAACTGCGTGTTTTGAATCATGTCAATTTTCTCTTGTAAGCAATATAATTCCTGATTAAGACAAAAATAAAACACCAAATCCACTTCTAAGTAGAAACTACGCATTCTTATTTAAGAGTTCAGCCCATGTAAACTAAAAATTTGTTTGTATCCTCTTCTCTTCCTATTTTTTTTTACTTGACTCAGGTGTTTTCCAAGGCCTTATCTTACTTTTCCAGCCCACATCAGGACTTCCATTTAGAATCAAAGACTGTCTCACTAATAGTTTAGTGTGTGGTCTTTTTACACAAACAAACCTGGGAAATTTTGCTACTTGGGGATTCATTACAATGATGATACAACCAAAGAAAAGATAGCTATGAAAGGTTTGTGGTTCTCATTCTGCTTTGACTTTGAATATTTAACTGGAAAAGACACCGGCGTTTGGGCTGCCTGTCACTACCAAATCCAATAAGCAATGACAGCGATTGAATCTTTTATGGACACTTTATTCAGATGGATGGTGATCCGAGAAGATGGTGAGTTCATACCCTAACAAACCATCTCTGCCTGCTCTTTCCTGGCCAGATCCTTTATAAGGGGGGTGGGGGAGGACAAGCAAAGTGTGGTGAGGGCTGAGGATTAGGTGAGTGAAGGGGCAGCATTCTTGTTCTCAGCAGTTAGCTGTTCCCAAGGTGGGGGCAGGGGGGGGGGGCGCGGTCACACAAAAAGCCTGGATGCCTCCAACATGTCCCCAGGCGGTAATCTCTAGCCAGTGCCCCAGGAGGTCGGCTACTTTTCCCAGGAGCCAGGATGGGTCTTATCTGTAGTTTCTGAAACGAAAGCTTAACATACACATTACTTGCTAGACTTATAGCTTTTTACCTTAAGCTAAAATTTTCTAAGTCTTGAGTCCCCTATCAGTTATAGAAGTGTGACACACCTAAATGTCCAAATATATCACCTGGAGAAAGCATCACTAAATGAAAAGTAAAGAGGAAACCCAGAGAGGGGATGTGTTTCCACAGATGATTTTGCTACAATGAATATACAGTCCAGAGTACTAGCATTTATAATATTTAACCAGAGCAATGAATTTTATGTGTATGTATACACAAATGTACACTTATTTGACTGCTCGCAAACGTACAGTGTTTTAATTGCCCTATTGTGATGGGACATAGCTAAACAGTTGCCATTCTTAGGTAGGAGCTGACCAGCAGCTGTTCCCAGACAGCAGTCTCTCCCGATAAGCAGTTATCTCAAGGCCAAAACACTAACCTTCACTTCTGCTTCTGTGTGCTTGCTTTTAGCAGCTGCTCCCCACTCCTCTTTCGCTTTTGTAACAGAGTATATAAGCAAGCCCCAGGTTAAACTCCGGGCCCAGAATTTGGATCTTATCTCCTCTGGGTCTGCATGTGTGATTAGCCCCACTTCACAAACTCCCAGGCCGTCTGAGCCATCTTTTCCGTAACACTGTATCTCTTAAGCTTGAGCCAGCATTTTGTATATTTTTTAATAAAAATATCATCTTTTAAAATTATTGTTTTTACTTCTGTGACTATATATAAAATCACTAAGAGTTTCTGCTTCCAGCCAAGATGGAGTGATTGAGATTAGATTTACTTGCCCACTTGAAACAACTATAAGTTGGGACACAGGTATAAAATAACAGTGCTCAAGACATTGGACATCAGGTAACAAAGAACAGTAATCCATGAGAAATAGGAAACAAACAAGGTAAACCCACCATTGCCTGAGCTAGGGGCCTAGAAAGAGTTTCCAGGACACAGAGCATGAACAGGAGAACCCAGGAAGGGCCTAATGATGTCCTGAGATGAAGAAATGGAGCTGAGAATCTGGGGAGGCCAAAAAGCTAGAGTTCTGAGGGCAAACTCCTACTGAGAGAAAATTCCAGAAATCTGTAAAGGCTTCCCTTCAAGCTTTCAGTAGGGAACTGAAACTACCCTCACACCACGGTTGGGTAAAGAAACACGTTAAGGGTTAAATGGAACAAAACTTGGAGCTCACACAGGGCCAAGAATAATGCCTGTTCCTATCAGTCATACTGGGAAACCTCATAAATCAATGGGCTTTGAGCAGAGTACTCAGAGGGTCTTACCTCAGTAGTGCAGAATAGTTAGGCTCAGACTAAGTATGACTATGATCATGCCTCACAAATCTTAAAAGCAAGATCCAAAAAATTGAACAACTTCAAAGTAACTCAATTGTGTCCCAAAATAAAGCTCAAGAATATATATAGAATAAAACTATCCAGCACCCAAAAAAGTAAAATTTACAATGTCTATATCAAAAATAATTTTTATTTAAAAATCCCAGGCAATCAAAGAAATAGGACAACAAGACCCATAATGGTGAGAAAACCAATCAATTGAAACCAACCCAAAACTAAAATCAGTAAGAGATGCTTTCTGTGTAGCAACAGAAACAACGGAGGAACTAATTCAGACTCAACTCTCATGGCGGTACCTGCATCAAACTCAATAGCATAGTATAAAATTTTCTCATTGAACAACAAAAAAGTTAAAACCACTAAAAAATCAAATCTACTAACCTTACATAATGTACATACCATCCTTACACCTTAGAAAATAAATAAAAGAAGAAACAAACCACAAACAAAGTGACAGCTAAGATCAAAACAGCAAAACTTGTAGACTTGCTTTGAAATACTGACCAGCACATGCTGGAAACACAATGGCAAGTGTTTCCTGAGACACATGTCACTCTTCTCACCTAAGGGAAGCACTTGTGCTGTGCCATCAACTCAAGCAAACAAGTGGAGATTGTTCCTCCTCCTAAAAAATGTACATGTCCTAGGTAACCAATTAAGCATAGGGCAGGGATGTCAAACTCATTTTCACCTGGGCCCACATCAGCCTCATGGTTGTCTTCAAAGGGCCAAATAATTTTAGGACTGTATAAATTTTAACTACTCCTTAACTGTTAAAGAGTTGAAATTACATTCAGCTCTTTCAAGATAACTGCAAAGGACCAAGCTTCCTTATAAGCAGCTAAGCAGCTAATATGCTATACTTTTAATGCATATAGGGCTAATGAAATCAAAGAGAGAAATTCCAGCATATTTATATATTTTTTTTAAAATGGAGAACAATTTAGAACTTTTTACTCTGAAATAATGTAAGTTTAAATTCACAAGACTAGTGTAAAAACCTTCCATAACATTTTTTTCTTAACCAATTGAGAGTAAGTTGGAGGTATCATTCCCTGTAGCACGTAAGTACTTCAGAGTGTATTTCCTAAAACCAAAGATATTCTCTTATATAACTATAGTGCAGTTATCAAAGTCAAGAATTTAATATTAATATCATTAGCCACTAAGCAGTCCATATTCATATTTCTCCAACTGTCCCAATACTATCAGCATTTAGTACATGGTGCAGCCCAGCCTCACATACTACCTGTGGATGCCATGCTCTTTAGTCTTTAGTCTGGAAACCCATCTCTGCTTTTTATGATACAGACATTTTTAAAGATAACAGAATATGTCCCTCACTTTGGGTTTAATAATGCTTCCTCAGATTCAGGTTAACTGAACACATTTTTGGCAAGAATACCACTGAAGCAAAACTATGTCATTAGTTTATCATTTCCTGTCAGGAGACACACACCATCATTTTGTCCCATTGGTGGTAATAGTAACTTTGATGACTTGGTTAAAGTGGTTTCATCACTATAAAGTTACTGTTTCTCCCTTTACAATTTGTATGAAAAGAGTTTACGACCATGTAAATATCTTGTTTTTTTCATCAAACATTAATTCATCCAATAGTTTTAGCATTGATGATTCTTGACTGACTTATTACTAGAATGAGTATAAAACATTTTCAAGAAAGATTTCAGCAGATCCTACCAGTAATTTCATTTTAGTGATGAGTCTTGTTTTTCATATCATGTCCATTGAGATTTCTTTATTATTTTATTGTGCTGTATTATTATTTTTGAGAAGTAGTTTGGAGAAATACAGAGCTATAGGAAGGACATGACATTTTTCCAGCTTTATTGAGGGAAAATTATTCTTCTTTAGAGAAATTCAGGGAAGGGTTAATTGTGAACTCTTATCTGTGCTATCCCGTTTTATTTCCAATAGAGCATAATAGAATAATAAACAGACCAATAGAGTACAAATAGAACAGAGGCAAAGGGAGGCAGAAATCAATTCTATTGAGGATACATAGATCATTTTTAAAGACATAATTTTGAAATAAAATGGGTTTAAATTACTTTTATTTAATACTTAATAGGGTAAAAAAAAAAAAACAGAAGAAATGTGACAGAAATATCCAAATAGTGTACCAAAGATGGAGTTTAAATCTCTTTTCCTAAACAGGTTTTTAAATATTCCTATGTAGCAACAGGACAGAGTTAGAATTTTGCCTCTAATAAAGAGAAACTTATTAGGATGAACCATATGAAACTGCTACTTCATAGGTCTAAAACAGTTGCATATCAGCAATTCTATATACCTGCTAGCTTCCTGTGATTGCAAGGGCTCACATCAGATGATCCCAGGTCAAGGAGGATTTACAGGGTAAAGCAATCTATGCAGCATTATGAGGTAGGTGGACTAAATCAGCCCTAACACCACTTCTAATCATAAGAGTCTGTGTTTTCATGAATGGTTTATGCACAGTCCCCTCTCAGGCTAGTCTGAAGAGGGACTTCTCTCTGCTTTTTAACATGATGGATTTACCTCTTTCATTGTTTTGCAACTATTTACTCATTTATCCCTGTGACTACAGAATACTTCAGAGCAGGCAATTTGGGTGTAAAGGGAAAAGGTGACCCCTAAAGGCTGGAACATTTATACACACACGGGGTTATAAAATGGCAAATTTTATAACTGTCTGTGGAAAGAAAATAATTGTTTTATACAGGGAAAACCCTACAGACTCCACCCAAAAACTACTCAACATAATAAGCAAATCTGGCAAAACAGCAGGTTTCAAAGTCAATATTCAGAATCAAAGGCACTTTTATACACCAACAACAAAAGATCAGAATCAGAAATCAAGAAAAAAATCCCATTTGTTATGGCAACAAGAAAAATAAAGTACCTAGGAATAAATCTTACCAAGGAGGTAAAAGACCTATACTCAGAAAACTACATGACACTGAAGAAAGAAATTAAAGAAGACACAAGTAAATAGAAGCATATACTGTGTTCATGGATTGGAAGAATCAACATCATCAAAATGTCCATATTATCCAAAGCAATTTATAGATTCTACACGATCCCTATTAAAATACCAATGACATATATCACAGATATAGAATAAACATTTCAAAAACTTGTAAGGAACTTTAAATGACCCCGAATAGTCACAGCAATTTAAGAAAGAAGAACAAAGCAGGAGGGATCACAATATCTGAAATCAACTATATTACAAGCCACTGTAATCAAAACAGCCTGGCCCTGGCATAAGAATAGACACACAGGCCAATGGAACAGAATAGAGAGCCCCAAAATAAACCCAAATTTCTATGGTCAATTAATATTCGACAAAGGGGACAACAGCATAAAATGGAGCAAAAATAGCCTCTTCAACAAACGGTGTTGGGAAAGCTGGACAGCTACATGCAAAAGAATGAAACTCAGCCACTAACTTACACCATACACAAAAATAAATTCAAGGTGGATAACAGACTTAAATATAAGTCAGGACATCAAAAAGTCCTAGAGGAAAACATAGGCAGGAAAATCTCAAATATTCCATGCAGCAATATTTTCACTAATATGCCCCCTAGAGCAAGAGACATAAAGGAAAGAATAAATAAATGAGATCTCATCAAAATAAAAAGCTTCTGCATAGCTAAAGAAAATAGCATTAAAATCAAAAAAGAACCAATCATATGGGAAAACATATTTGCAGATGATACCTCAGACAAAGGTCTGATTTCCAAAATATATAAAGAACTCACATGACTCCACTTCAGGAAGACAAACAACCCAATTAAAAAAATGGGCAAAGGACTTGAACAGATACTTCTCCAAAGAGGACATACAGAGAGGGCCCAGAGACATATGATAAGATGCTCAGCATCACTAGCCATAAGAGAGATGCAAATTAATACGACAATGAGATACCACTTCACACCAATGAGCATGGCCATCATAAACAAATCGATAAACAAGTGTTGGAGAGGTTGTGGAGAAAAGAGAACCCTAGTACACTGTTGGTAGAAATACAGACTGGTGAAGCCAAGGTGGAAAACAGTATAGAATATCCTCAGAAAACTAAAAATGGAACTGTCTTTTGACCCAGGAATACCACTAAGGATTATACCCTGAGGATCCTGAGACACCAATTCAAAAGAACCTATGCATCCCAATCTTCATAGCAGCACAATTCACAACAGCCAACTGTTGGAAGCAACCTAAATGCCCATCAGTAAATGAGTGGATCAAAAAACTATGGTACATTTACACAATGGAATACTATGCAGAAGAAGGAAAGGGCTCCTACCCTTCATGACAGCATGGATGTATCTGGAGAGGATTATGCTATGTGAAACAAACCAAGCGGTGAAAGATAAATACCATATGATCTCACCTATAAGTGGAACCAAATCAACAAAACAAACAAGCAAGCAAAATACAACCAGAGACATTAAAATAAAGAACAATCTGACAGTAATCAAAGAGGAAAAGGGAGAGGGGTAATAGGGGATAATGGGTGGGGCCATCAAGGAACATGTATAAAGGACACATGGACAAATTCAAAGTGAGGGGGTTCAAGGGTGGGAGGCGGGGATGGGTGTGGGAGTCATGCAGAGGTGAAATGGAGACAATTGTACTTGAATAACAATAAAAATAAATAAATGAATAAATAAATAAATATTGGCTGAGACCAAATATGTAAATTTTACTCTATGTCCTTAATGATAGAACTTGAGCATAAGACTGAATCTATAATTTTTACATCTAAAAAATTATTATTATAACCCTGACCTTTGCCTTCTTGACAAGTATGACATTAACTAAACACTGTGAAGAATTTAAGCTTAAAATAAAAGAAACTAGTACATTGCAATGGTGTATTATGTCCATTTGAGACTACTGACTTCCCATTTACAAAACTACATCTCTAAATACACATAACAAGCTGTAGTTAGTAAATTTAAACACCATTAAATAAATGATTGATTTTTTTAATTTAAATTGTGCTGTTGGGACTAATTTTGCCAATTTGAAGGTTATTCCTAAATAAGCAAATCCTCATTTACACTGCTAACTACCTCTTTAGTACATTTGCAAATAGAACATATTACATTCTTATCATCTAACAACTTTCCCATTAGCTACGGTAAATACTGCGCACTTTTGTTACCCATCGGTTCCCCCACAGAGTAATGGGTTATAAGTTTAATCATTCTATTTGCATACCCAGCTGAGGTAAATTAGAAAAAGTTGCCATACTCATTACACTTTATTGCATTACAAACACAGATATCTGTTTTTCTAGACCCGCTTAACCTTGACCTAAAGAAAGAGATTAGAGTAAGAGTGAGAAAATAAACACTGTTCATTTGGCTTCTCTCATCTGAAATGCATTGAATTTCCTAGAAAATGAGAGTTTTAGTTTTTTAATTAAGAAGATAATCTCAAAAAATCACCATAATCAGATATAGCTTTCCTTACGAATTATCTATTTAAAAATCTTTAGCTATTTTTCCCTGAGAAATAATGAACATGAGAATAAACAAATAAACATGAGAAACATAAACAAAAAAAACATAAGAAAATTATCTCTATAAAAAGTAACTTCACTACATTGGAAAAAAATACTTTACTAGCAAACAATACCCAGCTACTATGTAGCTTAGAGTTAAAACTGGCAGACTGATCCCACAAAATTTTAGAGCCCAAAACTAAGGAATAAGTGGCCAAGGGCTCTCTGAAGTTTATGGCTTTCAGTCACTTAGTAGTCTCATGTGTCTGCATCACTGGTACTTAGGTAACTATGAATGAGTAAGTTGTCTCCTGCTGCCTTCATATTCCCTCCTAGAAGATTCCTTACACACACCCATGCAAGCACATAGTACAGGGGGAAAGACCATTTGATTATGATAATGTGGCAAATCTTTGATGAGGGACCATCATCCCAGTTGTCACATCCTCATACACAAAGGGAGGCAAGCCATTTGGATACGAAACTTGTAAATAACTATACTAAAAAAATCAACACAAAATTAAAGTAGTATCTTTAAAACAAACATAAAAATCATCAGAAACCAGTATGCACATTATGCTTAAGCTAACTTTAAGTAAGCCCCCGAGACACTTTCAAAACCATTGTATAAGTGAACCACTTTCAAGTTCAACTGTGAAGGACAGGGGAAACAGCTGGCTTCACTCTCAAGTTAAAACTGCCTAAGTTCGTGAGGGTGCATATGCCCAGAGAGGTTTCCTTTAACACGTGGATAGAGGGAACTGAAAGACAGGAAACCAGAAAAAGGAGATAAGCATTCTAGAAAATAGTTAGATGTAAAAATTACCTTAGGTAGTACCATATGAAAAATGTATGCCCCAGAAAGACACATATCGATGACTAAGAGAAGACCTCAGTAAAACATACAACATTGTGTTTTATCTTTGCAGCTAAGGCAACTTTACCAAGAAGCTAATAGAGTTTCAGCTTTAGTGCCTCTTATTTGCACAGCCCCTTTCAAAGCTCTGGAGAGACCTTAGCAATATGTTTTTATAAAATTTTCAAAGCCAATATATTTTTAACCATAATTAGTTAAGACACTGTCTGTTCCCACTATGATTTTTCTGTCACACTTCACCTGGGTCAGGTGGCATTAGAGAGATTGCAGCCATTTTTAATGTTTGGTAAAGGAGATTTGAGTTGGGAATACATCAATTTGGGGTTTATGGGATATACTAATGTGTTTTGCTGTCCCTTCCATGTTAGTTAAGATGTTGCTCATCTTCCCAGAGGAATGACTTCCAGGAATATCCATACTTCCCACTGTGTTCACTCATCCATCTAGATGACATGAAGAGGCAAATTCAGGAGTTGTATCATGATATGACAAGGTGTGAAAGGTATCGAGCAGAAGCTAGTCTGCAGAAAATTCTTCCAATCATGAGATGCATAACACTGAAAGGAGAAAATTCAGTTCTCATCAATGCATAGTCAAAATATGAACTCTCTCTAGTCAGAAACGAAACAGTGCGCACAATTGAAATACCCCACACAGTTTCCTTTTTTAATAGGAAAGTTTAAACATACTATTTTAACTATAATTTAGAATGATGTCTTATCATTTTAGAGAAATTTTAGAATTCCTGATTTGGATGTATATAAAGGGTATCTTCTTTTGGTTTTAAAGTTATTTATTAAATAACTGAAATTTCAGATAAAATTAATGGAATATACAACAAAAGAGATAAAATGAGAGCTGAAATCAGTAGAAATTACTCTGACATGAAGAAAAAAATTGCATAAAAAATCTTTAGATCACACCAAAAGCAGGACTTCATTAAAGGAAGAGATAAATGTAGACTAGTTATAATGAATACACTCTTGGATTGTTCGATCATTAAATTCATGAGGAGGAACCCAAATAACCACACTGGGAAGATTACATTTCTTCCCAATTTGACAGGAAGTTCTGATTATTGGTGAAGATAACACAAAACTTACAGGACATAGACAAGAATGAGTGTTGTCAATTCAAGACCAATATTATTCTGAGAAAACTTGAAATGCCTTGCAAACTCATAGCCCAAAAAGAAAAGAAACTTGGGAGCAAGTTTTCTAAATTTTAATCCTAAACAATCTTTAAAATTTACCGATAAATTTTTGGCATTACCAATAAAGACTTAGGATACTAAAATAAATTTTCCTAAACATCAACAATAAAAAACAAATGCCAATCAACTATGCTAGAGAAAAAGACTGAACCATCTTTCTGTCCTCTGACTAGAAAGCGAAATTTAAAAATCATTGTCAATATGTTATCAAATCATCATGTACACCTTAAACTTATACAATGTTAAATGTCAATTATGTCTCAATAAACCTGGAAAAAATTAAAACTTAATTAGTTGTCAAGATTATGCAGCCAAAAACTATACGAAAAAAAGCATCGTTGAGGTGTGTTGAGCAATTAATTAATAAAAATGCTGTATTATCATCCATTCTTAGGGCTTTTGTTGTATATGTCTGCTTTTTAAGCTTTGTAATCTTTCCAATCTAAATATTTACTTTCTTACATAATTTGTACCCATTAGTTCATGTTTTCTTAAAGAGAACTCTAAAATTGTATAAGCTTTTGGCCCCAACAAATCCTGTATCTGTCTCTGCCTCAAAGCCCCACTGTCTATTTCAAGGATGCATGTTTGTTACAGAGAAGACTGCAGGAAAATGCTCACAATGAAGCAAGGTTTGCCTGGAAATGCTGTTGCTCAGAATCCTAAGGGAGCAAAAAGTAAAGATCAAAGTGAAACTTCCTCATGAAACTGACCTTGTATATCAGTGAATACATCCTTCCCCCAAAATACCAACAGCAACCCTTGCTTTTGCCTAGAAATAAAGTCATTGGTGCTTTCTCAATCGTTGCCCTATTGATCCTCAGCTAATATCACAAAACGCCATGTCCAAAGAAATGTGCATAAGCCATCTTAATAACATGTGATGTTTTCCCCTCTGAAGCACAGAGAATTGATACTGAGGGAAATAGAGCACATAAGAGAGTTAAACTATCAAGAGAGTTAAACTTATTCTGGATATTTGTTTAGGTTGGTGAAAATACAGGATTTTCACAAGTTTAACCTTCAGTATGTCCAAAAAACATTATTAGGTCCACAGTTGTTTTTCAGGCCTATAAAATTTCCTTGGTTCTCACTCACATGTGCTATATTATACTGCCTGCCTTTTGTCTTCATAAACTTCCTCTCTAGGTTCCTATATGATAAGACTTACAGGATACCAACATGCACCAATGGCAAATTCATTCTGAATTCTCTTGTAAACATAAAATCTTTGGGGGATACTAAAAGAAAGTCTTAGAATATAAACTTTACTTGTGGCCAGCTGGTTATTATTTGGCTTGCCTTGAAACCCTTTAATCCCCAGCAGTGAGCCAGTCTTTATCCTCAGAGCAGCAAAAGACTCAAATGTAAAACAATGAACACTTATGAGTCCCTTGTTGACCTATTTCTGCAAGAGATTCGGTCAGTTTTTCCAGCAAAGAATCTTAAAAATCACACTACTGAAAGGGCTGAAAAAAAGGTTATCTACTGTACCAGACTGCCAAAAAGAGCTGTACTTAAAATAATCAAAAGGTAGTCATTGTTCCAGTTCTTAAAATTTTTATGGGACAGGAGTTTCTCTCAAAGACAATTCTGCATTGGTTTCAGGAGCCCTGTTGCTGAATGAAAATCTGTAATGCTGGCAAACTGATCAATACTCCCTCAAGCGCAAGAACATTGTAAAGATGTCTACATCAGAAGATACAACTGGCTCAAAGAATTAAGGTAATGCGTAAAACTCCTGATGGGAAGGTTTTACCCTCACGAAACATTTAATCAAAGTAGGCATCAGAAATCACAATAGCTTAAAATGGAAAGGGAGCTCTTCACCCAACCCTTTAATTTATATTTTTATTGGTTATCCACCCAATGGAATGCTAATCTATACAGATCAAGTTTTGATAAACTAAAAGGAAATCCCCTAAACAAATATTTCTTTTGCTTTGCCAGGTATATAATAAAGATTTTTTAAATAATTTTTAAAGGTACAGAATAATATATACCATATAGAGTATAGATAGAATGATTAGCCCTAAATCTGTACCCTTACTTGTACCCAAACCCTTACCATGGCCTCACAGTAGAAATAAGTCAAAGACATGTGGCAGAAATCACAGTGAAATGGCCTCTCCTGAATGTTTTTCTACAATTCATCCATGAGTGCTCTCTGTGTGGCTGTCCTCTGGCACTCACAGTTCTGTTATGGTACCATCTGCATTCCCCTATTCTATAAACATTGATGCCTAAAAGATGGACACAGGGTTTTATTTTTCCCTTACTTTCTCTAATTTGTAATCCCACCTAGACAGCTAGAATTCAAAATAAATACCAAAAAATAATAATAATAATAATAATGTTGCCATCATTGTTTTCAAATAAAATTAGGTACTAAGCTTCATTCCAAAAATACCAGTGATAACTCTTTCAAGATAGCCAAATAAATTAGTGACATTGTCAACTTTTAAAGCTATAACGCATTTTAGAGATCATCATTTATCAGACAAGACTAAGAGGTTTATGCGATTTCCTCAAAGTCACCAATGCTACTTAGTGGAAAATGCAGGGAAAGAATTCTTCCCAATGCTGACAGAACTTCCCATACCCTTAGATTCAAATCAATTCTGAGAGGCGGATAAAATCCAATACCTTTTGCAAAGACAAGTCAGTGTAAACCCAAAGGGTATATGGAGAGGAAAAGAAAAACTGAAAAGGGGTATGAGAAAACTTTTGTAAAGAAATGAAAAAAAGGAAAGAAAATTTCACCATGAGGAAAATTACTTTCAAAATACATATTACTTTTTAAAATATATTTTATTGATTATGCTATTACAGTTGTCCCAATTTTTGGTGTCTTGGTGTGGTCCTCTTAGAGTCCATCTTGTTTGGGACTATCTGTGCTTGTATGTCTATTTCCTTCACCAAATTAGGGAAGCTTTCTTTCACTATTTTTTCAAATAAGGTTTCAATTTCTTGCTCTTTATCTTCTCCTTCCAGTATCCTTATGATTCAAATGTTGGTACGTTTGAAGATGTCCCAGAGACTTCTTAACCTATCCTTGTTTTTTTGGATTCTTTTTTCTTGCTTTTCTGATTGAATGCTTTTTTTCTTCCTTATGTTCCAAACCATTTATTTGATCCTTGGCTTCATCCACTCCATGGTTGCTTCCCTATAAATTTTTCTTTAGTTTGCTTAGTGTAACCTTCATTTCTGCCTGGGTTTTTTTTTTATGCTATTGAAGTATCCAATGAGTTGCTTGAACATCCTAATAACCAGTGTTTTGAACTCTGCATCAGTTCTATTGCTTATCTCCATTTAGTTCTTTTTCTGGAGTTTTATTCTGTTCTTTCATTCGCACCATATTTCTTTGTCTCCTCATTTTGGCAGCCTTCTTGTGTTTGTTTTTATGTAGTAGGTAGAGCTGCTTTAACTCCTTGTCTTAGTAGCATGGCCTATTGGAGTAAAGCTCACCAGTAAGTTGGATGGGGTGGAGCCTTAGGTAATCACCTGTATGGGGCAACCTGTGTGAACCAGGTTGATGGAGTCTCCAATATGGTGTTGCTACTCTGTAGCTCTGCATGGGGGAGGGCTTAGAGGACAATGCCACTGCCTAGCCTCTGGAGTTTTGTACAGAAAAAAAGCTGTCCCCCAGCACTTTCCCTGATGCCAGACATTTAAGTCTGTCCCCATTTCCCCTGGTGCCCTTTCAGCTGCTGCCCCTGGGCTGGTATCTAGAGGGAGTGAGAGGGTGGTCTCTCTGCCCCTCCTGTCTGGATGAATGTGACCTCTTTAATTCTTTGGTTGTCAAACTTCCATATAGCTTGATTTTCTGATGATTCTGGGTGATGATTGTTTTGTAGTCTAATTGTAATTTTTGCTGTGGTTTTGCAAGGAATGTGTTTATCTACACCGCCATCTTGGCCGGAGGTTTTCAAAATCATCTCAGTGATAATAACCAAGTTGATGTTCATCTCAATATAAGATTTGGGAAGAGTACATTTTTTTACCTTCACAACTCTAATACATTAATTGCACAAGCCATAATATATTTATTCATGGTTATCATTGTGCATTATTCATGGTCCTCCAGAGAAATAGAGACAATATCAATTAATTATGTGAGTATGCACAGAAAGGACAGATGGAAAAAAGGAAGGAAGGTAGATAGGAAGATGGAAAGGAAGGAAAGGAAGGAGGAAGGAAGGGATAGATAGATTTTAAGGATTTGGCTCATGTACTTGTGAAGGTTGGCAAATCCCAAGGCTTCAGGATAAGCTAGCAGGCTAGAGATTCAAGGAAAGTGGTATTTCATCTCAAGTCTAGAAGCAGAATCCCCACTTCAAGGGAAGACAGCATTTTTCCTGTTAAATAAAGCTGTCAACTGATTATATGAGGCCCACCCACGCTATGGAGGGTGATCTCTTTACGCAAAGTATACCGATTTAAATGTTAATCTCATCTAAAAAGTACCTTTACAGAAACATCTTGAATAATGTTTGACCAAATATTTGGGAAGCATTGTCTAGCTAAGTTGACACATAAAATCAACCATCATATCCATTCATCCATCTGTTAATTCGACAAGCTGTTATTCAATGCTACAATGTGGAAAACACTGAGCTAAGATAGCTGGAACAAAAATGTTAGCTGTTACACTAATGTTTTTGTTTATAACACATAATGAGGAGAACTACACTAATTTAACATAGTTTTTGACCAACAACTTTTGTACATTTCTTAAAACTCAGTTATTGTCTTTACATAACATTCTATAAGATTAATTAGCTAATATGCTTAAGAAGCACATGAACTAACATTGCTTTCAAGATATGAATAGGAAAAATAGCTAAGTGTATATTTCAAATCACAAACAACAATGCTCTAATTTGAATATAAGTACATACAATAGAAATACTTTATCTTCTTGCCATTATTGTACAAACCAAGGTCTAATTTTTAAGATAATTTATTTATATATTTTAAAAATAATATCTTGAAGTAATTAACTTTTTTAATGGCTAGCAGAGTTCTGGAAAGCACAAAATGGCTTGGACAGACAGGGCAAGAAATAGGTTATTTTAAAAGGAGAGACAGGGACTTAAATGGTCACTTAAACCATGAGGTGTTGTTTTTATCATTCTTTTTTTTTTCTCAGGTTAGGAAGTTATTAATCTGTATCCTAGGGTGAGTGAGCACCAATTACATCAACGGGACAGATAAATGAAATGCAAATTAAAAATTTAACATATCCTGACAACATTAGAGTCATAACAGTATTTTTAATAAAAAATGAAAAGCAAAAATGTTTTCTCTATTTTAATTTTTGAAACATGGTAATCGGGAAAGAAGCCAGATATATAACCAATGCCAGCAAAAACAAAATGTTTTTGTTTTTATGTTTTCCCCTACTCCTTATTCTACACACAATGTTATAATAAATCCATTGTAAGATCATTCAAGTGGATACTCTGCTTTAATCACTTTTTTTAAATGGCTTTCTTTGGAAAATTATTACCTACTTCATTTCAAATTAGAATAGCATATATAAGAGTCATACCTGGGTTTTTACAAACATTTAACTATTAGAGGGCAAAAGCAGTACTTTTCACCAGTTTTCACCAGTGATGTAATTTCAGAAGCCCTGGCTTTTCAACCACTTCACTATAAAGAATATTTACCCCTCGATAATCAGTCCTGCAATCTATGATAAAGTCCCGAAGATTCCTGGACCTGCCACTTATAAGCTATGTGACTCTGGTAACAGCCTTCATCAATCCCTACCTCAGTTTCTTTATCTATGAAATGGAGAAATTAAGTTGCTATAAAGAATAAATGAGTTAAGATTTTTAAAGGATTTAGAACAGTGCCTAATACATAAGTACTACATAAGAGTTAGTTTTTGAAATTTTTATTTCACAGATTAAGACCAAAACTAATTATCCACAATGGTAACTTGCATCATAAAGGAATGTTTGTTGACTGCCTTCCCTTCCTTGTTCCCCAATGCCCGACTCTGCCTCAGAGCCTGCTTCTAGGGGAACCCAAAGTAAAACAAGTAGATTAATATGACAACTTAGAAAACTCCACACTGCAGAAAAGGGCTTTAGATCATCTTAGGAATGCTAGTGTAATTAGAACTCGTGGGGAAAAGCACCAAACAATCTGATGATATGTCTGGATCTTAACCCTTATCATCCTTGTGGACTGGCCTTTAAAACTGGTGAGGAAAGGATAACTAGTCAGTAATTTTGAACAATGAGCTGCACATTTGAGGAGCAATTAAATTAGATCTCTTACCTAACACCCCTACAAATGACAAATGTGTTATTTTTACATAGAAAGGCCTAAAGACAGAAACCTTATTCCTACATCCCAAGGTCAGCTCCCAGGCTTCCCACCTGCAATGGAAATGAGGGGATGGAATGAACAAAAATTGTGAAAGTTGAAGCTACAAAATTTGGAAACTGACTACACATGGAAAACCTGAGATAAAGAGTTTCAGAAGAGCCTTGTCTGGGTATCTCAGTTGGTTAGAGCGCTGTCCCGATATACCAGTGTTAGGGATTCGACCCCCCATCAGAGCAACATACAAGAAACAACCAATGAATGCATAAATAAGTGGAAAAACATATTAATATCTCTCTCTCAAAATCAATTTTTAAAAAAATTTAAGTTTCAGAAGACTCTGTGACCTTGATCTTGTATGACAGATTAAACAACCTGTACACCATCATCTCTGATTCCCTCACTATCATGCTTAAGAAACTTCTATGACTCTACAATCTATCAAATGAAGAACAAAAAAGGAACAAAATCTTTTAGCTGATTATTGGGATATTCAAAACCCTAACCTGCCTTCCAGCCTCATTCTTAATGTTCCCCTATGTTTCTCCTACTGTTTAATTATGCTGACCTTACACTGTTCTACACATACACACACACACATACACACACACACATACACACACACAAACACACACATCCTTTCTTACCTCCCTGCCTGGACTTGAGCTAGGTCCTCTACCTGGAGAATTTTCCCTTTCTCATCCCAGGTTCATCTAAGGGCCAGCATCCCCAACCAGGTTTCCAGTGGGGTTCTGGTCAGTGTTTAACAAATAGCTCTGGGTGGAGGGAACCCTAAGTTGCAAAGTTTGTCAATTTATGTGGTATATATACTCCTACTCTGGAAGATTCCAAGTTATTAAGGTAATAATCAATCAGCAGACAAAATTCTTGAAAGTGTAATGAGATGTTGCAGAGGCAATAAAGCTGATTGTAGCATACCACCTTTCCTAACCCTCCCCTACACATCCCAGCTCCCTCATCCACCCACCAGATATGATCTGTACTCCCCAAGCTTCCTCTCCCTTTACAGCACTTTGTATTTAAATTGTTCACCTTATTATGTATTTCTTTAAGAACTTGCTTTATCTCCCTGTTGGGGTATGAGGTAAAAAGTATTATAGGGCAAGTTCATTGTCTGATTCCTTGTTAAAAACCCCTACAGAATTTGAGCAAGGGGGCCGAGATGATAGAGTTCTGAAGCATCAACTTCCCAGGGCCCAGAGCAAGATGGAATAGAAAAACAAGGATTCATAGGGAATGTTCAGAAGGAGTTTTTACCTGCTCAGAAGAAATAGCATGAAATGTATCCCTTTAGTAGGAAAGAACTGACACCCTGTTCCCTTGAATGCTTGATCCTGCTATCTATCCAGGTAGAAGAGGGTCATATAGGGGATTAAAGCAAACTCCAGCACATTTGCCTCCAGCTTTTTATTGTGTTACCATAGCATGCCACCGACACCTCAACGCCAAAGGAAATATTTGTCCTACAAAAATAATTCCCATTCCATCTCCCTACCCTCTAAGGAAGTATTTCTCTGAGAACATTAAATCACTGGGGTAAGGGTGATGTCTTTTTATTGCTTTCCTAATGCCCAGGGACAGCCTAGTGCTTGATACCCAGCAGGAATTCAGTGAAGGTATAATGAGTCAGCAAAATAATATTTCCATCCAATGAAAGGATTAGGACATAATACAGTTGGTATTAATTTGCATAATATCCTTTTCAATTGTAGTAAGGACACATGGTTGTCTCCAAAGCTAAACACTTAAAGACCTGTGAGTTCTATGCATGCTTGTTCTTAGGATGACTGACAAGTCTCAAATGCCATTCATTCATTCATTCATTCATTCATTTTACCAATACTTATCTAGTACCTTTCACATGCCAGACCCAGTGCTAGATATTGAATACATTTCTTCAAAGCTAACACTCAATTTCTATCCAGTGCAACAGTAAAAAAGAAAGTTTCATGAAACTCTTGAATGCCCTGGGACACGAGGCATGACACAATAGTATAACAACCTTAAAGAAACTACCTGCTTTCAAATGGACAACCAATACACATAAAACCCATGTAGTCTCTAATTTTCCTAAACTACAAACCTCTGAATTACATACAAAGAGAAATGTCATTAGAAGGTTTGTGGACAAACATGTGGATACATGTTTTAAGAACACATGCCCTGGTTGGTGTAGCTCAGTGGATTGAGCACCGGCCTGCGAACCAAAGGGTCACATGCTCGATTCCCAGTCAGGGCACATGCCTAGGTTGCCAGTCAGGTCCCTAGTTGGGGGCATGTGAGAGGTAACCACACCTTGATGTTTCTCTCCCTCTCTTTTTCCTTCCCTTCCCCTCTGTCTAAAATAAATAAAATATTTTTTAAAGGATGCAGTCCTAAAAAGAGAATGAGCTCAAAGGCCTTGCTTAAAAAACTTAAGAAGGGTTTTCTAGATTTCTCAAAAAGTCTACCTCTTACGCAACCAAACACATTTGATCCACCAGTCACAAACACTTGTCTGATAAAAAAAAAAATACAATAGTCAATTCATCAATAAGTACAATCACATATTGGCAAAACATGTGCCATATCTAACCACGTGACTAAACTTCTATTATCTCTTTCCACATTACTTTAATGGCCTCCTAACAGAGCAAAGTCATCTTCCTAAAGTAGAAATCAAACTTTCTCTTCCCTTGCTTAAACTTCAATGGCTTCTGCAGATAGAGGGAGTCTCCAAGATCACTCTCGCTTCTGACACCAACCACGAAGTTCAGGGATCCTCAAGATCACCTACACTGTGACACCAATTGCAAGTTTGGGGGTCTCCATGACCACCGGTGAATCTGATATTTTGCTTTGAAAAATATTGCAGAACTCACTAAAGCTTTTATATTCATGGTTATGGTTTGTTACAGTGAAAAGAAATCAGCCAAATGAAGAGGAACATGGGACAGTTCCTCTTCAAGTATAGGGCAGTTCCATGTGCAGAGCTTCCAGTTGTCCTTTCCTGGTGGAGTCATGTATAACACTAAGTTTTCTCAGCAATGATGGTTGACAATACTCATGGAGTTTTACTATGGAAGCTCATCTGAGGCTTGGTAGAGTTTTATTGGGGTTTGGTCACCTAGACATGGTTGATTGCTCATGTGACTGATCTTCACATGAGCAGAGGGCAAAGGGGAGTCTTCTCTTTGGATAGGGTTAATTATTCCCAATACATCTTAGAACAAAAACTCATGATCAAAGCCTGCAAAGTCACATAAGATCTGGCCCCTATCTGCCCCAGTCATATCAACCTTCTCTCGGTTCCTGGGACACATCCAGTACCAGCTGAGGACTATTCCTTCTGCCTAAACGCCCTTCCCCAGATCTTCACACCATTGTCCTCTGCTCACCAAATTAAATGCCACCTCCTCACAGAGGCCTTTCCTAAATACCCTAACAAAAGCAGCTACAACCTGCCTCCTGAGACAGACATACGTGCACACATCACAAACACACACATGCATACTACATGCACACACACACACTACACACAAGTATCCACACACAAAATATACATATACTCGTGTGTGCACACACATGCCCACTCTACCACATTACTCTGTTTTCTTCATAGCACCTAAATTAGCACCTAAATTTAGGTCCTTATATTGATTATTTATTTATTTATTACCTAACATTTACAATGTAATGTTGTAAGCTCCATCTTATTCACCAATCTTTCCCCAGTATATATATATATCGGCACCTAATATCCAGTATTTGTTCAAGAGTATTTGTGGATTGACTATGTGCTTGATTTCAGAGAAGTTTAGGCACAAAGAATTATTACTTACCTGAGCTGGTTTCAGATCAAGTCCATATTTAAAGTATTAAGAACAAATCTGTTTTTCTCAGAGAGCCAGAGAATAGACATAAAATGTCATTTATAATTAACCAAGGGAAACCACTACAGGAATATATAAAATGTAATCAGATTAATGAGTCTGATTTTCCCATGTGGATTGTTAAATCAGTCTCATTATTTTGTGGACATACTTTATGCTGGTGACTTAACTCTGATAATCACTGATAACTCTGGTTATTAATGGTGAAGAAAACACAACATGCTAGACTGGACTCAGGAGAGCAAAGAGCAATCTCCTTAGCTTTACTTCCATATCAGAAAATCTGAGTTCCCATTCAGTTGCCCAGTGTAAGGCTAATTATTCAGTAATGAAAAAAAAAAAAAAGAGCTATTGAAGGGGAACAGAATAGGCAACCCCAAAATGTGCCATTTTGGCATATGGATTGTTTTGAGCTAAAGACAATTCAAGGCCCAAAAGATTACGGAAGAATTTTTTACCTTCCCCTTAACTGCTTAAAAGAATTTAGATTGAGGGCCTGATCCAGGAAGAGCTATCACCAAAGATAATTACAAAAAGTATGGGCGAGGTGTCTCAAGCTGAGGAAGGGGAAAGCCGGGGGCGGGGTGGGGAGGGTACAATTCAGCAGAGCCTGTTTGTTCAAATTCCTCTGAGCCCCCTGGCAAACATTTGTTTTCCAAACATTTCCTCTTCCCTTCTTCCTATGAATTTTCCTTCTTTTTGGAGCCTTAGACCCCTCCCCTTTTCACCTTTCCCCTTAACTCAGGATGGCATGTAAGTCTCAAGTGCCTGTTTTTGAACCTCTCATGTCTATGTGAGAGTCCTGTACAAACAAAATTAAACATGTTTTTCTCCTCTTAATTTGCCAATTTAATTATTAGACCAAAAGACCCTAGGAGAGAATAGGAAAGTTTTGTCCCCTACAAAAGACATAAATGGATTCTAAACGCATATTGCTAAGTGAAAGAAGCCAATCTAAAAAGGCTACCCATTCCAACTGAGACAGGCTGAGCCTCTCTTATATGAATGGGGATGCTCTTCAATTATGTTTTAAGCTTCTCCTAGATACATTTAAAGTTTCTCTTCAAGCACTTCCCAAAGAACTCCACTCTTCACCTGCACTGGTCCATACCAGCCAACAAAGGAACCTGGAAAAGCAAAGAGTTCCTGCTCTGTACCTGCGCAAATCAAACCAGCTCACTGCAGGAACCTGGGGAGCAAAGAAAACTACTCTGAACCTGTGTGAAGAACCCAGCCCTACATAAGCCAGACTCTGGCAGATGTTCAGGCAGCCATATTCTTTAGTGAAGCTTTTGATGTATCAAGCTCTCTCCCTGTCTCCTTTACCTCCACTTGGTTGTCAATAAACCCTCCTTTTGAATCTGTTTTCCCTTCTCTCTTGATTTCTATCTTGGGGAAGGGGGAAAAACACCCTTCACTGGTGACATAACTATATGATATTCAGGAAAAGGCAAAACTATGGAGGCTGTAAAAATAACAGTAGTTACCAGAGGTTTGATATGTATGGGGGAGTGGGCAGGGTGAGAGGGGTAGGGATGAATAGATGGAGTACAGGGGCAATCAAACTGTTCAATTTGATACAGTAATGGTGGATACATGTCATTATACATTTGTCAAAACCCACAGAATATGTGCAAGTTTCTGAACAGGACTGCCCAAAATGTGCCACTTGGGCAGGTGAATTACTTTGAGCTGAAAGTAATCAAGACCCTACAGGCTCATGAGACACTTTTCCTTCTCCTTAAAGAATGTAAAATAGGGGCCTTGCCTGTAGTAACTGTTAATACCAGGTATAACTTTGTATGACTTATCAACAGAGCAAGGCAAACTCCTAATTACTGAACATCTATTCTTTTAACCATCCTGCAAATGGCTTTCTTCCCCTCTGAAGTCCCAAGGTACATTAACTCATCCTTAATTCAGAATGTTACATATACTTCACTTTCCCTTTATGTCTCTGAAACTGTCATGTATGTGGAGTCAGTGACTTTCTCATGTTATGTGGGATTCCCATATGTACACATCATTAAATTTGGTTATTTTCTCTTGTTAATCTCATGTAGACTAAATTAGTAGACCAGCTAAAAGTACATCCAAGGGTAAATAGTTTCTTCCTCCCCTCCAGGTATAATACCAAGGGTAAACCCTAACATAAACTATGGATTTTAGTGAATAATGACGTATGGACATTGGCTCATCAGTTGTAATACATATAACACACTAGGGCAAGATGGAAACAAGGGAAACTGGCAGGGAGTAGGGGGGGCTTATGGAAGCTCTATACTTTTCCTCAATTTTTTGTAAACCCGAAATTGCTCCAAAAAGTAAAGCCTATTAATTTTTTTAAATGTAAAAGCTGCATTTCTTTTTATGGAAATTTGAGGAGCTATTTCCTCAATCTAAATGTAACTGAGCAAACCAGGGCTGGTTCACATGATGCCTTGACACATGACCCAACAATTAGTGTTGAAGGAAACAGTTTTTTATTAACAGGGTTCCAACCTAGAGGGCTGGGGCACTGAGAGCACTCCTGCTCAGGGCCCTACTCTCCCACAAGAACCAGCACTTCCCTTACACCCCAAAAGGCTACAAGCCAAAATCATGCCCAGAAGTTCCCCATATCTTTATCTTTTCTTAAGCCTGCTGTGCAGACAGATCTCCATTCTCTCTGGTATATGCATTTGTGGGTTTTGGAGTTGCCATCCCCTCACAGCATCCTCTCCTTCAGGATCTGGGGTGCACTGTTCTTAGCCTCCAAAGTGTGGTTCAAGAAAACTTAGGCCATATTCCACTGGGTCATGGTGGGGCCCAGGGAGGCACAGTCCCAAAAGGGTGAGTTCTCTGTACGTCCTTCAGAGAAGCCAAAGTCTGTAACTCAGGATTCTTGGTCCCAGTTCAGCTTCAAGCATCTCCCACGAATCCATGCTTGGTTAGGCAGGTCCCTGCACCGCTCCATCAGCTCTACTGCTGTCTTCTCTGGTCTGATCTCCCCCAGAACTTGTGGTGCACTCCTAAGTCTCTCTCACTTACTCCAGACCTCTTTTCTTCATGGTAGACTCTCTCCTTACACACCAGACCTTGTGGCAGACCCTCTTTTCTCTTTCAGCCAGCCCTCATTTAAATGTTCAGCCCGGAACTTCTTATGTGACCTCATATCTGGCCCCTCCTATCATGTGTTAGAGTCTGCCATGTTTGCCAGTTCCTCAGTATCTTTTACCTTCTTTTGGCTGCCATCTTTAGTCAGGGCAGGAGTTCGCAGTGACTCAGGGGCATCCAGGATGGGCATCTGCCTCTGTTGGCTATGTCACAAGTCACTGTATGCTCTTAAAGTTACTCTACCTTTCACCCTAGGCTATGATCCTCTTCCCTTCAGGGAAGGCACAGCTATTAACTTGCCACTGTTATGAAAACATCCTAAAGGCCATATCATCCACTTCTCCTTTTCCCCAATCAAGGGCTGTAGGGAGATACCTCTGCTATTTTCAGGCAACCCCCTCCCCACTCTGCACCCCATTACATAAATACATTAAGACACAGAGTCTTGCCCATTTTTAGTTAATTATAACCTGTTTCCACATCACGTTTTTAGATTGTACATAAAAGATGGTGAAAATGTTTATTCTGAAGACCTAAAATGTATTTCTGTTTAAGAATAGTGGCTATTATCCAGCATCCCTGTGCAGGGTTGGAATACCCAGGGTAGACTGTTGGGAGAAGGGGCCACACACCAGGCGACAGTGGGGAAAACAGAAAGCAAGTCCTCAGGGTGTTAACAAGAATAGAGGCAATTCCTGGAGGCATTAAAAGTAATCCCCACCAGGAACCTAGGGAAATCATCTATACAGAGAAAGAAACAACTGGTTTGAAAGTCATTCACACTGGCAGGGTCAATAGAAAAATTTCAATGTAAATAACAGGAGACCTTAAATGTGTGTTTGCTGAATGCTGAAACATTGAGGGGAGAAACTAAGCAAAGGTTTCTGCAGTGGCCAAATGTTGCCTCTTATCACAGCAGAACAGCCATTAAAAAAAGAAGCCTGAGAATGTTGTGAATGTAGATGGAGGCCAATCAGATGCCCCTGCGAGAGATTTTTAAAGATTTTTTTTTCCTATTCTCCTCATAGTCCATTCGGATTGCATAAGATTTGGGGGAATAATAATTTGCCATTGTTTTAACCTCTGAGTAGAAGCACAGTTTAAAGGGATTTATGTGGCACTTTTTCCCTCCCAGGAGCATCCTCGCCTCTATGCTGCCAGCTCTTCGTTCCTCATCAGCAAGCTGGGGACAGTAATTCAGGAAACAATGGCAGCAGCACCACAGCACTGTGAGTTTAATGCTACTTCTGTCTCTAGAAAATCTTCAATAATTTGTTTACGACTTACAAAATTCAACAACAGTGTGTAAATGCAATTCCATTTATGTTAATGTGCACTTCCTTCTCGCATATCAAATTCTGAATAAAAATTAGGCAAGTACTCTGTTTTGAAAATATATAACATGTGAACTTGCTGGGAGGGGAGAAAATCCTCCAAAAGCACTATCCTATCAACCACATTTTTCTTAAACTTAATAACTTAAGTGAACTGTTAGTGAAATTACAACCTGCTTGTGACACAATAAATTTACAACGAAATTTATTCCATAAATTATTCAATTCCGTGACTGCAGTCAGGAGAGAAATATCACCAGAAGCAGGGGATTAGCATGTGAAAGGAAAAACCCATCTCCCCAACGAAACAATCACTGTCAAAGCCTCCTATTGGAGTTTTGTAAAAATTACCATTAAGAACACACATTTAAGTCTTTGTAGTTACTATAAAAGGGCTAAGTATTTGATTTACATTAGATTCATTTGTTCTTTCTTCAACTGTCTTTCTCCTACAAACCCTAACTGCCTCAATAAATGCTTGCTCAATCAAGTGTGCATTAAAACAAAAGAATTTAACTTCAATAAAAGTGATGAATCAGGTTCAGAAGTTAACTTTTCCTTCCTCAGTATATCTTGCTACCAGGTAAGCAAAGCAGAAAGTTACATTTGCTGTTCCTGAGGGGGGATATTATAGGTTTCTATTGTGTGGTTTGTTATATTTGTAGGTTCGTGCATAAGTCATTTGAGGCCAGAGTTGCAGGGCAAAGGAGTTTCAGTCAAACTACTATTGTGAACATATTCTATGGGCAACATATCTATATAAATAGTACTGCCAACTTTCCACAAACTCAATGCATGAAAGATGGTGCTTAGTGGACAAAGGAAAGAATTCTAGGATCAAGATGGTTTCCTGAAATCTGGTAAACAAATCCCCAACTGTTGGCATTTTCAGGCATCTAATGGAGACCTTGTTTGCCTTATATGGGAGCTGGTCTTCAATAAACCAAAAGAATACATGTTGTCACCTTTTTTCTTAAAATAAGAATGTGACCGTTCTCACATATTATTAATACATACATAGTTTCCATTTCAGCAGATGCCTTGGAATTTGTTTTTCTTTAGTGATTACTCTTCTTTCTCATAAGTAGTGTGTGGTACTCAGAATAATACCTCCTCCCCAAAGATGTCCGTGTCTTATTTCCCAGAATCTGTGAATATGTTATATAACCTGGCAAAGGGGAATTAAGGCTGCTAATCATCTGACCTTAAAATAAGAAGATTATCCTGGATTATCCAAGTAGACCTGTTAAAACCAAGACCATAGGCCCTGGCTTAGTTGGCTGGACTGTTGTCCTGCCTACCAAAAGATTTTAAGTTCAATCCCCAATCAGGGTGCATTCGGGAGGCAACCAATCAATGTTTCTCTTTCACATAAATGTGCTTCTCTTTCTTGCTCTTAGTCTCTCTACAAGACAAACAGATGCATTTACCCTTTGACCTAACAATCCTACACCTGGGAATCTATCCCACAGATACATCTCACTCATATAAAACAGCATGTGTGGAAGATTATTCATTACAGTATTCTTTGTAACAGTAAAATATTAAAAATGATCCAGCATTCCATTTTATGGTATTGGTTGAAGAAGCTATGGATACATCTGCCCAATTAAATACTATGCATCTGGCCCTGACCAGGTGGCTCAATTGGTAGTACATCATACCATATACCAAAATGTTATGGGTTCAACCCCCAGGCAGGGAGTGTATGGGAGGCAACCAATCAATGTTTCTCTCTGTCTCACTCCCTCTCTCTCTAAAATCAATAAAAACATACCCTCAGATGAGGATTGAAATCAAAAATAATAAATTCTATGCAACTGAATAAAAAGCTCAAGAATATCCACTTACTGATGTGAAAAGACCTTTAGATATGCATTACTGAAAAGAAGCAAGATGCAAAGCAAGTTATGTAGTATGCTACCTTTTCAATAACAAAGATAGGGAAATAGAAATATACATTTGCTTTCCTTTGAACAAAGAAATGATAAACAGAAATCTAATGGGAAATTGTTACCTGTGGAGGGGTGAATAGGAAGGCGGGAATAGCAGTGGGAGCAAAAATTCTGAGTGTAACTTTTTATTATTTTTATTTGTGAATTAGGCAAAAGTATAACCTTTAATTTAAAAATTCTTGAAATGTTCCACAGAGAAAAAATATATGAACATACAACCTAAAAGAAAATAAGAAAAAAATTGACTTCAGATTTCTAACAGAACAATACCACTAATATTATAAGAGAAAAAGACCTGAACCTAATATTTTAGAGGAGTTGTAATTATTTTTCAAAATAAGGACATTTTCAGATATGCAAGCATTCATATACAAACTGTCTAACAAGAATTTCTTGAGAATGTACTCCAGAAAAAAACAAAGAGAGGAAGAAAGCAAGAGAGGAGAGGATATAAAGACAAGGGTGAGAAAAACAAACAAAAAATAGTAAAACTAATTAAATTTAAACAAATGTTGATATCAAACAAAAAAATTTAAAATTTGGAACTAGAGACTTGAAAAGTGTCAGAGAAGGTAGAAAGTAACAGAAATAAAAATATGCTAATATTTTCACCTTATTTGGGGACAAGATAGAGGTAGGTAGTCTACACTATAGCAGAAAGACATATAATCAATACATATGTTATTTCAAAAATATAAGTGTAATTAATGTGAAAATAGTTATAAGAGGTATAATTTATAAACCACCACTGGAGAAAAAATGAAAAAATAATCCAATCAACCAAAAATAGAAGGGTAAGGGAAGAAAGCATAGAACAGAAAAATACACAGAAAATATAAATAGGTCTAAATACAATGGTAATGATAATTTGAGTGAAGGATTAATTATCCACTAAAAATAGAAACTTTCACCCTGATTGGTGTGGCTCAGTGGATTGAACATCATTTCACAAACCAAAAGGTTGCCAATTCAATGTCCAGTCAGGGTATATGCCTAGGCTGTGAGCCAGATGCCCAGTTAGGAGCATGCAAGAGGCAACCAACTGATGCTTCGCTCACACATCAATGTTTCTCTCCCTCCCTCCCCCATCTCTAAAAATAAATAAATAAAATCTTTAAAAAAATACTTTCGTATTGTAATAGAAAACCAAAGGCTAGATTTAAAAGACATATCTAAAATAAGATATCACACAAAGAGATAACAGTATAATAAAAGATATACTAAATAATTCTTAGTATCAGGAAAAAGGAAAAATTTTAGGCAAATACACAGAAAGGACAGAAAAAGATATTTTCCAAGAAGATGTAACTCATGAACTTTTGTGTATGTCTAACAACATAGCTTTTATGAACCAGCAGACAAGATACATGGACAGAAGAATATAAAATATTTGAATAAGTTAATTAGCAAGTCTGATCTAATAAGTATAAAAGGAAACATTGAACATAATAAAGATCATTCTTCTCAACCAGGGGCACTCACAAAAGAAAACTGATCACAGAGTAGGTCATGAAGAAAAACCCTATCAACTTATGTAAAGCAGAAATCATATAAGCCATACTGATTGATCACAATAAAATGAAATTAGATTAATCATCAAAAAGACAGTCAGAAAAATCTAGACTTAGAAACTGTAAAGCCTCATAATAATAAGTCTCATGTCTAGGATAAAAATCAATGCAGATCTTACAAACTACTTAGAAATGAATGACAATACAGGCATTTAAAACATGTGGGATTTAGGTAAAATGGTCCTCAGAAAAATTTAAGTGCATTCATTGACCCTGTTGTCCTACTTCATGGTGTCCCAAAGAAATACTTCCACTCTGCACAGAGGTATAAACAAAGGTCATCATAGCATCATTGTTTGTCTGGTTAACATTCCCCTATTGAAGGATAGTTAGGTTCTTTCCACATGTTTCTAGGTCCAGGTTATAGAATATTATGCAACAGATCAACAGAAAAAAGTAGACTTACATGTACTGAAATGGAAAGTTTTCAAAGATATAATGTTAAGTAAAATGATAAAAAATAAAATGGTATAATACCTTGCATTATAGAATAATTTAACAAAAATCAAAATGAACATATTTCTACAGGCACATATTTTACAGAGAAAAATCTCAAGGAGGATGACTGCTGACCAGTGTGTTACTTTTAGGGAAGGGAGTAGGATAAGAAGAATGACCAAGAGAATATTCAATTAACTGTATTGTTTGTTTGTTTGTTTATAACAGGAAAGTATTTACCCAAAATGTGTGTGAGATAAATAGAAAAGGTATCTATGTGAATGATCCTAAAATGATCATGTAGGATGTCTCTCTTGTAGACTAATTTTGCTGGAGCCATTCATTCAGCTTGTACAATAATTTTTGCTCGGGCAAATTTTGCCCAGGCAAGTTTTTATTGGTAAAGCCAGTTTCTTTTCATTTAGAACCTTGGAGGAAAAGAAGCCATTAGATGATTTTCATTAACATGTTCAGTTACATTATTTCACATTTCTAAATTATCAGACTAGAAAAATAGCTAATAGAGAAAGGGCAGAAGACATAAATAAAGCCTAATTTTACAAACCTTATTTATTATTTAAGAATTGTGATGATTATCATCTGCAAAATAAATCTTCAAAGTCCTCAAGTTCATCGATGTCAACATATTTTAAACCTTAGTACCTTAAACTCCTAACACACAAGGGTCTCTTAAGGGAAAAAAATCAGTATCATTAACAGTGCAAGACAAAAAACAAAATGTAAACTACAAACATGAGAATGAAATAAAATGTTACTTGAAGAAAGTGCAAGATAAAAAATGTGTAAGCCATTTTTCTAGCTATACAACAAAATATTAAAATAACTCTCAGATACACTGGTTGTTAAATGGGGAAAGGAAGGATGAATAAAAAGTTACTCTAATTTAAACAAAATTAATAAAGAAATGTTCTGCATGGGGTTTTTTTCCTGTTTCTACTTCTAATCATTTATCATGCAAATGAAAGCAGTAATGGAAAATGTAAAGAAAACAAATTCTGCAATATACAGAACCCATATCCAGCAAGAGATAAGATTGAATATCAGAAGGAAAGGGTCTGAAATTAGCTGTCTGTACAATAACTGGGAGGGAAAACTGTTTTATTTAGCCGGGAGAGATTTTTTTGTAGAAAACTGACTAAATTAAAATCCAGTCTATTAAATCCAGTATCATACTAGAAAATGCCTTTTTCCTGCACTTTTAGATAAATTTTCATTGATCTCATTTTACGCATGATTACATTTTTAATGAGATGTGCAATATTGCCAGGCTAATTTTAAATCCCCCTCTCTTCTCTCAACACCCACCTCCTCCACTTACTGCTTGCTGGATTAACATTTCTGATAAATTGTTGGACCAGAAAGAAGAAGCATTACCAAGATGAAATAAATTACTTCCATTTTTTGCAGCTCTAAAGTAATAACAGGAGAATATAAATGCCCACTGTCTAATTATGCCACATCTTCCAATTCATTTCACAAAAACAATTATTTTATTTTTATGTAATAGGAATGTTACTTTTTATTCATTATAAATGACCCTGAACAGTACATAGTTTATTAGAATTAAAAAATCCACCCTAACAGTGATCAAGTAAACTTAGTATATGACCATCTAAAAAAGAATGGCCAAAGGAACAACTGCATAAACTAAGGAATATGGAGGCAATTAAAAATCTACACACTAAGAAAGTTTTCTAAAAAAATGACATTATTTAAAATTAACTTTTAAGCAAAGTACAAAATAATACTGTGCACGAATGCTTTAAAAGACCCATTTTCATGTGGGACAGGAGACCAAGAGAACACCTTGAGTATAATCTCCCATATTAGGAGAGTGAGATTATCTTTTTCTATCAGCATGTTCAGGCCTATGAGCTGAGAAGATAATTTGATGGGAGCCAATGGAATTCTAGCATCTATTTAAGAAACAGAGTCAGAAACCATTAAATTGGGACTCATGACCAAGGCCTTTAAAGTAAGAGTTCTTAAGGATCTGTTCTTGCCCCCATGTTATCTATTTTTATAACTCCCTGCCTGATTCTTTTGGATGACTAAGTCTATAAACAGATTTAACTTTCAAACACTGATGATGAGATTAAATAAAATAAAATGCAACTATCTAGTGCTTATAAGAGATAAACCTAAAAAATATCAACCTTGAAAACTTCAAGATAAACATATGGGAAACATTTTCTAGGCAAACACTAACTAGAAGAAAACTGGTAGTGTAATAATTTTAGAGATTTTTAGTAATTTTAGAGTCAAGGTAAATAATTAAACCAAAGAGCTGTAGAAGAAATAAAAAGACTTTCACTTAAGTAGGAAGCAGAGGAAAATACACTTTAACTCCTACACAACCAAAAAAAGGATAACAACAAATTTAAAAATAAAAATAACCAAAACTGCCAGAAAATCAAACTGTATGGAAGTCTGACAACCAAGGAGTTAAAGAGGAAACATTCATTCAGACTGGTAGAAGGGGCTGAGATGGTAAGCCAGGGCAGAGAGGACTCATGGCAAAGTAGCTGCTGAAGGACCAGGCTGTTCCATATTTGTGTGTGGCTAAACTGGGAGGAACAACTGGGAAGTGAAACAGACCTTGCAGCCCAGGGTGCCAGTGCAGGGAAATAAAGCCTCAAAACCTCTGATTGTAACAACCTGTGGGGGTTGCGTTTCTGGGAAAAATTCCCAGCCTCACAGGAAAGTTCATTGAAGAGACCCACAGGGTCCTAGAATGTACACAAACCCACCCACCCAGGAATCAGTAACAGAAGGGCCCAACTTCCTTGTGGGTAGCACGGTAAGTGACTGAAAACCAACAGAGAGCTGAGCAAGTGACATTGTGTCCTCTCTTACCTCTCCCTGACATACAGCACCACAATGCATCAATGTGGGTTGCCCCACTCTGGCGAATACCTACAGCTCCACCCCTTACAAGGTAACAACAGCACTGAAACAAAATATATATATATATGGCCCCCATGGAAGAACATATCAAAGCTCCAAAATAGCTCTAGCTGGTGTGGCTCAGTGAATTGAGTGCCAGACAGTGAACCAAAGGCTCACAGGTTCAATTCCCAGTCAGGGTACATGCCTGAGTTACAGGCCAGGTTCCTGGCATGGGGATGCAAGAGGCAATCACACATTGATGTATCTCTCCATCTCCTTCCCTTCTCTCTAAAAATAAAAATATATAATCTTTTTGTAAAAAGCTCCAAAAACAGAACTAAGCAATGAAGGGATAGCCAACTTATCAGATGCAGAGTTCAAAACACTGTTAATTAGGATGCTCACAGAAATGGCTGAGTATGGTCGCAAAATAGAGGAAGAAGTGAAGGCTATGAAAAGTGAATTAAAGAAAAACATACAGGGAACCAACAGTGAAGAGAAGGAAACCAGTTTCAAATCGGCAATGTGGAACCAAAGGAAGAAATAAACATTCATCCAGAACACAATGAAGAAACAAGAATTCAAAATAAAAAGGAGAAGAGGCTTAGGATCCTCTGGGACAACTGTAAATGTTCCAACATCTGAATCATAGGGATGCCACAAGGAGAAGAAGAAAAACAAGAAATTCAAACTTTATTTGAAAAAACAATGGAGAGCTTCCCCAATCTGGCAAAGGAAATGGACTTCCAGGAAGTCCAGGAAGCTCAAAGAGTTCCAAAGAAGTTGGACACAAGGATGAACACACCAAGGCACTGCATAATTACATTGCCCAATATTAAAGATAAGAAAAGAATCTTAAAAGGAGCAAGAGAAAAGAAGACAGTTACCCACAAAGGAGTGCCCATAAGGTTATCAGTTGATTTCTCAAAAGAAACCTTGCAGGCAAGAAGGGGCTGGAAAGAAGTATTTAAAGTCATGAAAATCAAGGACCTACATTCAAGATTGCTCTATCTGGCAAAGCTATCATTTAGAGTGGAAGGGCAGATAAAGTGCTTCTCAGATAAGGTCAGGTTAAAGGAGTTCATCATCACCAAGCCCTTATTATATGAAATGTTAAAGGAACTTATCTAACAAAAAGGTCAAAAATATGAACAGTAAAATGACAACAAACTCACAACTATCAACAACTGAACCTAAAAAAAATACCAAAAACAAACTAAGCAAACAACTAGGACACGAACAGAATCACAGAAATGAAGATCACATGGAGGGTTATCAGTGGGGAGGGGGAGGGAGATGATAGGAGAGAAGGCACAAGGAATAAGAAACATAATTAGTAGGTACAAAATAGACAGGGAGAGGTTAAGAATAGTATAGGAAATAGAGACACCGAAGAACTTATATGTACAACCCATGGACTTGAACTAAGCATAGGGAGGGACTACTGGTGGGAGGGGGAATGCTTGGCGGAGAGGGATAAAGGAGAGAAAAATATGGGATAACTGGAATGGCATTATCAATAAAACATACTAAAAAATAAAAATAAATAAGTCCTCAGGTTAAAAACAAAGAAAAAAATACTATGTGAGGTTAACAGAGGATCAGACAAAGAAAAGATTAATAAACTAAAACAAATTACAATAGAAGCTATCCAAAATAAAAAAAGTTTAATATACTTTATTGATTATGCTATTACAGTTGTCCCATTTCCCCCCTGCACTCCCCTCCACCCTGCACACCCTCTCCCACCTGCATTCTCCCCCTTTAGTTCATGTCCATGTGCCTTACTTATAAGTTCTTTAGCTTCTACATTTCCCATACTATTCTTGCCCTCCCCCTGTCTATTTTCTACCTACCATCTATGCCACTTATTCTCTGTACCTTTTCCCCTTCTCTCCCCCTCCCACTCCCCTGTTGCTAACCCTCCATGTGATCTCCATTTCTGTGGTTCTGTTCCTGTTCTAGTTGTTTGCTTAGTTTATTTTTGTTTTAGGTGTGGTTGTTAAAAATTGTGTTTGCTGTCATTTTACTATGCATGTTTTTTATCTTCTTTTTCTTAGATAAGTCCCTTTAACATTTCATATAATAAGGGCTTGGTGATGACGAACTCCTTTAACCTGACCTTATCTGGGAAGCACTTTATCTGCCCTTCCATTCTAAATGATAGCTTTGCTGGATAGAGTCATCTTGGATGTAGGTCCTTGCCTTTCATGACTTTGAATACTTCTTTCCAGCCCCTCTGGCCTGCAAGATTTCTTTTGAGAAATCAACTGAGAGTCCAATGGGAACTCCTTTGTAGGTTACTGTCTCCTTGTCTCTTGCTGCTTCTAGAATTCTCTCCTTCATTTTTACCTTGGCTAATGTAATTATGATGTGCCTTGGTGTGTTCCTCCTTGGCTCCAACTTCTTTAGGACTCTCTGAGCTTCCTGGACTTCCTGGAAGTCTGTTTCCTTTGCCAGATTGGGGAAGTTCTCCTTCATTATTTGTTCAAATAACTTTTCCACTTGTTGTTTTTCCTCTTCCCCTTCTGGTACCCCTATAATTCAGATGTTGGAACATTTCAAGATGTCCTGCAGGTTCCTAAGCCTCTCCTCATTGTTCTGAATTCTTGTTTCTTCATTCTTTTCTGATTGGATGTTTCTTTCTTCCTTCTGGTCCACTCCATTGATTTGAGACCCAGTTTGCTTCCCATCACTATTGGTTCCCTGTGCATTTTCCTTTATTTCACTTAGCATAGCCTTCATTTTTTCATCTAATTTGTGACCAAATTCAACCAATTCTGTGAGCATCCTGATCACCAGTGCTTTGACCTGTGCATCTGATAGGTTGACTATCTCTTCGTCACTTAGTTGTATTTTTTCTGGACCTTTGATCTGTTCTTTCATTTGGGCCATTTTTTTGGGGGGGGGAGGGGGTCTGGTCATGCCTGTTAAGTAGTGAAAGGCAGAGCCTTAGGTATTTACCAAGGTGGGGCAATCCACCTCACTGTGTTGTGATGCTGTTTGTGGGGGAGGGGTCCGAGCGAGAACTATGGCACCTGCTTCAATCTCTGCTGGATTTCAGTCCCTTCCACCACTTCCCACAAGCAAACTGGACCCTTCTGGTGCTGGTTCCCAAGTGGGTGGGCTTGTGTACGTTCTAGGACCCTGTGGGTCTCTCCAATCAACTCTCCTGTGAGGCTGGTATTCTCTCCTGGCACCTCAACCCCCACAGGTGTTTTCAATTGGTGATTTGAGGCTTTATTTCCACAAGCTGGAGCCCTGGGTTGTGTGGTCTGTTTTGCTCCCCAGTTTCACCTGGTTTATCTCCGCGTAAATGTGGGTCAGCCTGATCCTCCAGCCACCTTGTTCACCGCACCCATCCACAATCTGCTGCCTTGCTGGGTTCGCCCACTTCCACCTTGCACCCGGAACCTGCCAGCCACCACTTGCGCACCCAGGGTTTACCAGCCACCGCTTTTTTTGCTGCAATCCCTTTGTGCCCTGCTGCCCGATTCCGCCCCTCCTACTGGTCTGGATGAATGTGTCTATTTTAATTCCTTGGTTGTCAGACTTCCATACAGTTCAATTTTCTGTCAGTACTGATTGTTTTTTATTTCTAAATTGTTCTTGTCCTTATTTTGGTTGTGTGAGGAGGCACAGTGTGTCTACCTATGCCTCCACCTTGGCCAGAAGTCCTGAAACAAAAAAAAATTTAAAAGAAAAAATGAACAAAAGCATCAGTGAACCATGAGACAACCTCAAGTGGGCAAATACATATAATGTAATTGGCATCCTTAAAAGGATGGGGAGGCAACAAATATTTGAAGAAGGCTGAAATATTTCAAATTTGATGAAAACTTTAAGCCCAGTGCTTGCTTCGGCAGCACATATACTAAAATTGGAACAATACAGAGAAGATTAGCATTGCCCCTGTGCAAGGATGACACGCAAATTCGTGAAGTGTTCCATATTTTTAAACAGGCACATGGACCAATGGAACAGAACAGAGAGCCCAGAAATAAACCCAAGTCTCTATGGTCAATTGATATTTGATAAAGGAGGCAGCATCATAAAATGGAGTACAAATAGCCTCTTCAACAAATGGTGCTGGGAGAACTGGACAGCAACATGCAAAAAAATGAAACTAGAACACCAACTTACACCTTATACAAAAATAAACTCAAGATGGATTAAAGACTTAAATATAAATCGTGATACCATTAAAGTACTAGAGGAAAACATAGGTAGGAAAATCTCAGATATATCACGCAAAAACTTTTTTACAGACATGTCCTCTAGGGCAAAAGACATAAAGGAAAGAATAAACAAATGGGACCTCATCAAAATAAAAAGCTTCTGCACTGCTAAAGAAAACAGTATCAAAATAAAAAGAGAATCAACTGTATGGGAAAACATATTTGCCAATGATACCTCAGACAAGGGCTTAATCTCCAAAATATAT